>JAKSZT010053811.1:1579909-1631295 GCA_026826555.1 Tolypeutes matacus
TGAGCCACAGCCGCCTCCCTGGACATATGTTTTCAATTCTCTTGGGTAAATACCCAGAAATGGGATTGCTGGGTTATATGGTAAGTGTAAGGCTGGCATTATTTGGAACTGCCAAGTGCTGTCTTTCTTTAAAAGAAAACAAACACTCGCCCCTTCCCTGATAAGCTCTAATCTGTTTTCTATCTCTGTGAATTGGCTAATTTCATCTCTTGTAGGTGATACCAGACAGTTTTTGTTCTTATGTGGCTTGCTTGTTTCACTGAGCATTATGTTTTCAATGTTCTTCCACATTGAAGCACTTCTCATAACTTCATTTTTTCTTTTGTCTGTAGAGTATTCATTGTGTGAATGTACCACATTTTATTTCTCCATTCATTTGTTGATGGACATGGGTTGTTTCCAGCTTTTGGCTATTGTGAGTCATTATGTATTCCTATCTGTTTGCGACCCTGTTTTTTCTCTCTTTGGGTATATACCTACAAGTGAGATGGCTGGGTCAAATGGTAATTATATATTTAATTTTTTGAGGAACAGCCATATTACTTTCCACAGTGACAGCACCATTTTATATTCCCATCAACAATGTACTAGAGTTCCAATTTCTCTGCATCCTCTCCAACACTTGTTATTTTCCATTTCTAAAATAATAGCCATCCTTGTGGATGTGAAGTGGTGTCTCATTGTGGTTTTAATTTGCATTTCCCTAATGGCTGGTGATGTTGAACACCTTTTCATGTGCTTCCTGGTCATTTATTTATCTTCTTTGGAGAAATGTCTATTCCAGTCCTTTACCCATTGTTTAATGGGGTTGTTTGTCTTTTTATTGTTGAGTTGTAGGGGTCCTTTATATATTCTGGATATTAAACCCTCATCTGATATATGGTTTGAAACTATTTTCTCTCATTCTATGGGTTGTCTTTCCACGTTTTCATAATTTCCTTCAATGCACAAAAAAATTAATTTTGATGAAATAAAATTTACCTATTGTTTCTTTTGTTGCTCATACTTTCATGTCATATCTACAAATTCAGTGCTGAATCACAGATTGTGAAGATTTTCCCCATGTTACCTTCTAAGAGTTTTATAGTTTCTGCCCTTATGTTTAGGTCCTTGGTCCATTTTGTGTTGATTTTTGAATATGATGTGAGGTAGGGGGTCTAACTTCATTCTTCTGCAGGTGGATATCCAGTTTTCCCAACACTATTTGTTGAACAGAGTGTTCTCTTCCCAGTGTGTGTACTTAGCACTTTTGTCAAAAATCTATGGCCATAGATGTGTGCATCTAATTCTGGACTTTCAATTCTGTTCCACTGATCAACTTGTCTATTTTTGTTCCAGTTCCACACTGTTTTGATTACTGTCACTTAGTAAGACAATTTGCAATTGGAAAGTGTGAGTCCTCCAACTCTATTCTTTTTCAAGATTGTTTTGGCTATTTGGGACCCCTTGGCAGGTCCATATAAATTTGAGGATCATTTTTTTCCATTTCTGCAAAAAAGGCTGCTGGAATTTTAATAGGGATTGCATTGAATTTGTACATTGCATTGAGCTATATTGACATATTAAGAATGTCAACTATTCCAATCCATGAGCAAGAGATATCTTGCCATTTATTTAGGTCTTATTTAATTTCCTTCAGCAATGTTTTGTGATTTTCAGTATACAAGTATTTTGTATCCCTAGTTAAATTCATTCCTAGATATTTTATTCTTTTAGATGTTATTGCAGCTGGAATTGTTTTCTTAATTTTCCCCAAACTGATCTCTAATATGGCTGTAACAATTTACATTCCAATCATCAATGTACCAGGTTTCCTGTTTCTCTACACCCTCTCTTTAGCTATTCTTATATCTTTCAACTTTGTTCTTTTTCAAGTTTGCTTTGCCTATTCTAGGTCCTTTGCATTTCCACATACATTTTGGAACCAGCCTGTCATCATCTACTAAATGTATTTTTATTGGGATTGCATTGAATTTATAGAATAGTAGGTGAGAATCTTAAGAATACTTGGTCTTCTAATCAATGAACATCATACATTTCTCCATTTATGTAGGTCTTCTTTAATTTCTCTTAGTAACATTTTGTAGTTTTTGCTGTAAAGGTTTTGCACATATTTTGTGAAATGCATCACTAAGTATTGTTTTGGGATGCTATTGTAAATGATATTGATTTTTTAAAATTTGATTTCTCAACTCTTTGCTGCTAGTACATGGAACTACAATTGACTTTTGTATATTGATTTTGTATCCTGTGACCTTGCTAAATCAACTTACTTGAACCTAGTTTTTCTTTTTTTCTTTTTTTTTTTTTTTGTAGATTACTTAGTATTTTCTACATACACAAATATGTCATCTCTGAATGTTATATTTATTTTCTTCTAATCTTTATGACTTTTATTTCTCTTTCCTGCCTAGGAGCTCCGGGAAAATGTTGAATAGGAGTGGCAAAAGTGAACACCCATGCCTTATTCCCAAACTTGGGAGGGAGGGATTCAGTCTCTCATCAATAAGTATGATGTTAGCTGTAGGATTTTTGTAAATTCCCTTTATCAAGTTGAGAATGTTCCCTTCTAGGCCTAGTTTTCTGAGAGTTATTTTAAATTATCATGAATGATTGTTGAATGTTGTCAAATATTTTTCTGCAACTATTGAAATAACCATATGGGTTTTCTCCTTTATTAAGATGATGAATCACACTGATTGACTTTTCAGTACAAAACCAATCTTTCATTCTTGGGATAAATCCTACTTGGCCAGGATGGATGCTTTTTAAATATTACTGGATTTAATCTGCTAGTATTTTGTTAAGGGTTTTGTATCTAGTTTATGAGGGATATTGGTCTGTGGTTTTCTTTTATTTTACTAACTCCACCTGTGGGTGATTTTTTTTTTGTATAGCGCTTTATTGAGCTATAGTTCCAATACCATACAATTCACCCATTTAAAGTGTAAAATTCAATGTTCTAAAAATTCTATTCACAGATATGTGCATCCATCACCACAATTAATTTTAGAATTTTTTCATCATCCCCAAATGAAACCCTATACGCTTTAACTATTACTGCCCTTACCCCCACCCCCCAGCACCTTTCTCCCACCCCCAGCCGTAGGCAACCACTACTCTACTGTCTCTATAAATTTCCATGTTCTGGACACTACAGATGAATGGAATAATATATGTGGTCTTTTTTGATTGGCTTCTTTCACTTAGCATAATGTTTTCAAAGTTCATCCATGTTGTAGCATGTATCAGCACTTCATTTCATTTTATGGCCAAATAATATTCCATTGTCTAGATATACCACACTTTGTTTATACATTTGTCAGTTTAACATTTGGGTTGTTTCCACCTTTTGGTATTCTCTGCCTGTTTTTGGTACTATGTAATGCTGGCCTCATAAAATGAGTTGGGAAGTGTTCCTTATTCTGCTTTCTGAAAAAGCTTGTATAGGATTGAGAATATTTCTCCCTTAAATATTTCATAGTATTCACTAGTAAAGTCATGTGGGTTAGGAGTTTTCTGTTCAATTTTTAAAATAGATAGAGCTATTCAGCCTTTTTCTACTTATTCTTGAGTCCATTTTGGTAATTTGTAAACCAGATTCCAGATTAATGGATTTTTCTTTATTGCTTGTCCATTTTACATTTTATTCATTTCTGCTCTTCATTATTTCTTTTCTACTACTTAATTTAGGCTTTAATTTGATCTTCTATATCTGTTTTTCTACAGTATTATTCTATCAATTGCAGAAAGAAGAGTGTGAAACTATCCATTTCTGATAATGCATTTGTCGATTTCTCCTTTCTTTTCGGTTAGCTTTCCCCCATGTATTTTGAAGCTCTGTTATTAGGTGCATGTATGTTTAAAGTTATTATGTCTTTTTCATGAACTGACTCCTTAACTTTAGATGTTCTTCATTCCGTCATATTCCTTGTCCTGAAGCAGGGATGATATATAAGAGAGTATATAGTGAAATTAACCTTGGATAGGACGAGGGAGTCCTCTTCCACTGAGGTAGGAAATAGGCAAGGATGATTGCTGATGTACATAGGTATGAAGATGTGATATATAGATGGACTTTTTGCCTGATCAGCAGAGAGGTCAGGTGGGGCACATCACAGAGGGCTATAAAGAAGCTTTGGATTTGACTCTGAGTGAGATAGTAGCATCTGAAAATTTCAGGGCAGGAGAAGGATGGCACCTGACTGATGTCTTATCACTCATCCTGAGTTGGGATACTGCTAAGTTGATAATGGCGAGGTAATGGGGTATTTCAAATAGTTGCCACATCCAGGGTCACTTACTTAGTTAAGACTTGCTGAGGAATTGACTTTGATAGCCCTACAGGAGGTGCATGCATGGTGAGTTCAAAGTCCGTGGACTCCCTCTTGGTTTGTGAGCTTATGGGGTTGCCATTTTCATTCTCCAAGCCTCTTCCTTAACACTGGCCTCCTGACCCTAAACTCAATCCTCCAGGCCTGAGTGTGATTCATTTAAGTATGAAACCAGACTTCTTTGATTTTTGGACCTCCCTCATCCCCGCTCCCCCTTGTAAGTTGGTACTCCAAACCCAGACCCTCATCTGACTCTGAGTTTGTCCCTACAGGTGCAGGTTTCCATGAATGGTTGGAGTTCAATCTCCATGCAGCAGGAGAATGTGACCCTAGTGTCCCAGTTTCTTCTGGAAGGTCTGACAGACATAGAGGAGTTGTGGCCCCTTCTCTTCATTATCTTTTTGCTGGTCTACATAGTGGCTTTAGTTGGGAACCTGGGCATTGTGAGCCTTATTGTAATGGACTCTCGACTCCATACTCCCATGTACTTCTTCTTAGCCAACCTCTCACTACTCAATGCTGTCTATATCTCCAACACTGTGCCTCAGGTTCTGGCACATCTGCTGGCTCCAGTGCGGACCATCCTCTATGGTGCTTGTCTTACCCAGATATTCCTTCTTCATTTCCTGGCACCCTGGGAGTGCTTCCTGCTCACAGCTATGGCCTATGACTGCTATGCAGCCATCTGCCAGCCACTGCACTATCTAGTCCTCATGGGCCGCCAGACCCAGATAGGACTTGCTTCAATCTCTTGTCTGCTTGCCTTGACCAATGCACTCACCCACACCATCCTTGCAGCTCTACTCAAGTTCTGTGGGCCTCGTCTTATCACCCACTTCTTCTGTGACCTCCCTCCACTCCTCAAACTCTTCTGCTCCAGCACACGCGCAAATGAACTTGCCCTTTTCTTCTTCAGTTTTGTGGTAGCTCTTGTACACCATGTGTCCTGGTGGTGATCTCCTATATACACATCGTAGCTGCTGTTCTCAGGATTCACTCTGCCGATGGATGAAGAAAAGCCTTTTCCACCTGTGGTGCTCACATCACTATGGTCTGTATTTTCTACCTCACTTCTGTCCTCTGCTACATCCTTCCCAGCTCTGCATACTCTGACATGCGAGATCGGGTGCTTGCTGTGCTCTATGTGGTCCTCACTCCCATGCTCAACCCCATCATCTACAGCATGAGAAACAAGGAAGTGAAGAGGGCCTTGTTCAAGGTGCTTGGAAAGGAAAGTGTCTCCTAGACACTAGTCACATCAAATTAAGGTACACTCTTCTGTAGTGAGGCTGGCACATGCAGATGTCTTGGGGATGAATCCAATCATATATGAATTTGGAATTTAATTTTAATGATCCATTTGCTAAAACCTATTTTATGTGCAAGGATCAAATATTTCTGTTGCATTTTTGGGGTCTAAAACATTGTTTATTGTTATTGTGTTCTGCTTATGGAAATAACACATGTTCATTGGATAAGTTACATAATGACAGAATCTTATAAAATGACAAAAAATACCCTCACTACCCAGAGTGAACAACTGTTAATATCTTGATGGTTTTCTGTAACATTTCTTTGTAAACAATAAATATGTGTGAATGTTATTTAAAGCAGGAAGATAAAATTGGAATCATGATATACTTACTGTTCTGTATCCTTATTTATTTAATTTTTCTTACAATAGTAATATGTACTTACAATAAAAACATTCATACTTTACACAAAGGTGTGAGTTAGAAAGGAAGAATTTCTCATAATCGCAGTCCCTGCACTAAAACTATTAACAATTTTATGTGTATTCTTCCAGATTTTTCATTAGATCATGCATTTTTAATATTTTATTTACATAAATAGGATCAAGTCACATACTAAATTAGCCATTTATAATTCTTAGTCCATGAATTGCAGGTTCCTGTCATATGTACAATTTTTCTACTGGGTTTTCTGTCTTTTATGTATTGTTTTTTTTTAGGTACTAGGGTTGGGGATTGAACTTGGGACCTCATATATGTGGGAAGCTGGTGCTTAACCACTGAGCCACATCAGCTCCCCTGAAATGTTTTTTTTCATTTGTTTGCTTGCTGTTTTTTTTTTTTTCTTTTTAAACCTTTTCTCCAATTCTCTTTTTTTGTTTCTTTTTCTTTTTTTAATATATTAAAAATTTTTTTAAAAAGATACTGAGATTACACAAATGTTACACAAAAAATATAGGGATTCCCATATGCCCCGCTCCCCAGACCTCCCACACCCTCCCACATAAACAACATCCTTCATTAGTGTGGCACATGCATTGCAATAGATAAACGCATCCTGGGGTGTTGCCATTGAGTATGGACCACAGTTCACATTGTAGTCTACACTCTCTCCCCCACAATTCTTCAGGCTATGGGAAGATATATAATGGCCTATATCTGTCATTGCAATGCCATTCAGGATAATCCCCAAGTCCTGAAAAAGCCCCCGTATTACACCTGTGTTTCCCTCCCCTGCCCCCAGAGCCTCCAGTGGCCACTGTCTCCACCTCAATGCTGTAATTTCTTCCATTGCTAGAATCGCAACAAGTCTATAGTAGAACACCAGTAAGTCCACTCTAGTCCATAGTTCATTCCCCAATGGTGAGGATTCTGGGATAGTGGTGTCCACTCCACCTCTAATTGAGAGGGGGCTTCGATCCCATACAGCCAATGGATGTGACTCTCTTGCTTGCAGTTGTAGGCCCTCTCGTTTCCTTGGTATGGTGGTTGTCAATCCTCACCTCCTTGTTAGTTGTCCTGGGTGAGTCCAATGAACTGGAGAGTAGGTGTCGCAACTCCGCTGAGGCTCAGGGCCCAGCTGGCACATGGACAGCCCAAAGAATCAAGTCTCTTGGACGTCCACCTACCAACTCCAGCACCAACTATAGGTTCAAATAGAAGGGACAGATGAGCCACGTGTAGGGAAGCCATAACTGAGTCCAACTTTGTTACTCTCAGGAGCACAAACTCCAAAGTAGGGCCCACTGGCAAGGCACCAAACTCTGGAGCTATCTGCCCTGACCATAGGACCTGGGTGTCTCCAGAGCCCTCCAGAGCCCCACTATTTGAGGTAGTATCCACTTTGGCAGTCTATGAGATCCTGCTGAGATGTACATAAAGTTACCTCTGGGATGACCTCCCAACTCACTTTGAAATCTCTTAGCCATATAAACTCATTTGTGTTCATCTTTTCCTCTTTTTATTCAAGGTCTTTTTCCAGTTGCATTGCTACTTGGTGCTTGGTAGTAATCCCTTGGTGCCAGGGAGGTTCATCCCTGCGAGTCATGTCCCACACTGCGGGGAAGGTAATGCATTTATATGCTAAGTTTGGCTTAGAGAGAGGCCACATTTGAGCAACAAGGAGGCAACTCTTAGGCACCCCATGAGACTAGGCTGAGTTTCTATTTCAAGAGCAAAGGCTCACAAGCATAGTTGTCAATATAAAGGGCCCATCAATGGACCATCCTCCTTTACCAGTCATTGCCCCTGCACTTGGGGCACAGAGCTTTCCAGGATGGGAATTCATATTTTCTTGGTTATTGTGTAAATCTCCACCCACTGTGACAATGCCCCGTGAACATTTGAACACATTTATATACCTTATATGTATGTCCAGGTGAATTTCCTCCTATGTATCCTCCATCACTGACACCTTACACCAATGATCCTCCCCTGCCCCAGTTGTAACCCTTCTGTGATCTAAAGCTTCTTCAGAAACGAAGCCAATAAAATAGCCAAATACAATTAATATGAAAATGAAATAATAATGTTAGGTTTAAATATAAGAAACAAAATACATAAAAATTTAAAGAAAACTAAAAATAAAATAAAATTTAAAATTTGGGATATTAAAAAATAATGAAAAATGTTAAAAAAATTTTTTTTGACATTTTGCCTTTCATCACTGTAATATCTGTTGTTCTGTATGTACAGTGACATTTTCTTCCATTTATTCCCCAGTTTCTCTTTTTCATTTTGTTTTCAAAGAAGTTTTAGGTCACAGTAAAGTCACATACAGAATACAGGGGACTCCCATATACCCAACATTTTTAGGAGGCACTGGGAACCGAACCCAGGACCTTCCCATGTGGGAAGCAGGTGCTCACCCACTTAAGCCACATCTGCTCCCCTGTATTGATTTTTAAGAGTTATTTGCACTTTAGAGATACTAGCTTTGGTTTCCTATTTGTGTTACATTCCCCCCCCTAACTTGTTGTGGCAGTTTGATATTATTTATGAATTCCAAAAACAGATATTATGTTTATAAACTGGTCTGTTCCTCTGGGCGTGATACCCCTTTGATTGTATTAAATTCAGAGGTTTCACTTTTACTTTATTAAATCAAGATTAGGGCTTTTATTCCGCCATGTCATTAGGGAGTGCAGGGCTGAGTCGCTACCCCCTTGGTGGTCTGATAAAACAGACTCTAACACGGAAGTAGATACACAGAAGAACAACACAGAGGAAGAGAGAAGGCTCCATAGACATGGAAGAGGATCCTGGGAAGAGAGTCGAGCCATTTGCCTGATAGTTTAAAGTTGATCTTGTGAAGAGAACAGATCAGCTGAGCCCTGAAAGAAATGAGCCCCGGGAAGAGAGACGAGCCCTATGCCAGCCTACAGCTGAGATTGGAAGAAGCTGGACCCACAGAGCCTTAAGAGGGAAGAGGAAGGCTGAATCCTCACAGACATCACCCGCCATCTTGCATCAACACGTGGCAACAGACTTTGGCTGAGAAAGTACCTCTTATGGTACCTTGAGTTGGACTCTTTAGGGCTTTGTAACTCTAAGCTTCTTCCCCAAATAAAAGCCAACAGATTTCTGGTACTTTGTGTCAGCACCCCTTTGGCTGACTAATACACTTGTTGTCTTTTCATTTTATTTATGGTGTTTTCTTTCATAATGGATTTAACATTTTAATGTAATTAGATGTTGATATTTTTGGGCTTTTGGATTTTGTGTCATGCTTTGTTTACTATATAACTTACAAATAGTCTTCCTGATTGTTTCCCAATTTGATGTTTCTGTGGTGTTTTCTGCCATAAGTAAGTCTAACATTTCTTTATAATCAGCCATTGATTACTTTTTTTTTTATTTTATTTTATTTTTTATTTTTATTTTTTTTCATTGATTACTTTTTAATCAGGCATGGCTTCTGGGTTTTGTATCACTCCTAAAATTCCTTCATCAATGTTTTCATCTATTATTTTAATGTTTTCACATTTTCTATTTAACTGTATGCTTTCATTTCTTCTCATTTAAACCTTTGATTCTTCTGGAAATTAATTTTGTTGTAAAATGCAAGGTCAGGGCCAGCTTTATTTTTTTTCTGACTTGAATAATCCAATTTGTTTCACCCTTGTTCTTTATATGCTTTGGTTCAATTTCAGTTTCACACTGGCTTCTGACTCTGTCTTTTGCACTTTATCTTTGATCATGTCTCTGACTTGGCCCTTTAGAACACAACTCCTGGTGCCCTGGATGATCATGTCCACCTTCTTACCAGGACATGGGACTTGTGTTGCATTTTGGATATCAACTGTTCAGCTACATATCTTGGCATCCCCCACCCCCACCCCACCCCCTCCTTCACTCTACTACATGGTAGGGTAAGGTTCCTAACCAGAGAATGTGTTGTAATCACAGGGACTTGGGTAAATATGTCATACAGAAAACTTATGGATCCAGCAAAATGACCAACTAAATAACCCAAAAACCCTCACTGGTAACACTAGAAATGCGTACATGTATGCGTGTGCATACCTTTTTAAACAAAGCACAAGTAGAAGAATGTTCATAGCAGCATTATTTATAATAGTAAAAAAATAGGAAAAAATGTAAATGTTCAAGTACCCCCGCCTACAACAGTCCTCTTGTCCTTTGGTCATCCCTAACTTCCTCTCTGTCATCTTCCTGTCCTCACATTTCTCCCTGCACCTGTAGGGCTTGAAAGCTGAGCCAATCAGAGTTTCTCTTCAGGGAATTTGAAACTGGAGCGAGACACACTGAGGCAGAAAGTGGTTGGAGCTTAGTCAGCTGATCGCAACTCCTTGGAGAGAACCAGTCTAAGTTCCCGCCAAGGCGATTCCCTAGAGGTGACCTGGTTCCCATACTTTCCGATGCCTAGCTACTCAGCTTTTGACTCCAATTCTGTGAGCAACTTCACATTGCTTCAACAAGCCACCTTAATTAGCCAGAGCTGGGTTTTGTGGCTTACAACCAAAGAGCTCTAACTCATACAGAAATAAGCAATGGAGTGTGGGTGTCAAGCAACAGACTCTGGAATGTGTGGGTGCTTTGAGTGATTTGCAATTGGTTATTGAGGCAATATGGAGGAAGGATGAGAGCCTCCCACTCATATTGTAGGATGGGAAGGCAACTAATCGAGGTATCACCCGTGGGCAACTGGGACCATGTGTTTCCTCAGGGCTAAGCGCTAGGGTTTGAGTAGTGGCTGCTGTGAAACCACTTTTAAAGGTGACCACAGGTGTTGAGTAACCTAAAACCTGGGAACCACAAATTCCAATCTTGACATTATTGCCTCAAGGCCCAGAAGGAAATTTCTGACCTTCTCCTAACCTTGCTGATGGAGTCTTTAACAGGGTTCTCCAGAGAAACAGAACCAATAGAATATGTATGTATGGAAATATAAATATACTGAAATATAAATATAACATATAAAAGTATATAAATATATATAAGAATGTTAAAAATATAAGGTGGCCTTACTCTTTGACTCAACAAATCCCCTTCTAAAAGTCTATCATACATAATTACAACAAAACAAATGTACCAGGATATTCACTTCAGCATTGTTTATAATATTGAAAAATTAGAAACAACCTAAAGATCTATATATAAGGGGCTGGTTAAACTATGGTATACACGTTCTGTGGTATATTATACAGTCATTAAAAATAATGTCAAATCTAGACTTCTCCTTCCGAAATGAAATGACCATCATCAGAGGACAGACTGAGTACACTGCTGAACTGACCACACAATTTTGAGCCAAATTTGGGCGCTCTCTCTGGAAAAGGCTGGTCCCCATGTCCCTTCTCCTTTGTCATTTCCTCCAGCCACCCCCGTGCAGCCCCTCATCTCCCTTTTTGGATTCTTACCCACAAAAGGCTCAGTTGTTTCCTTTTCTACCATAGTATGTCTTGATGGCTTATCTGCAAGGAGGCAATCCCACAGCAACAACAAAAACAACAAAAAATGTCTATTTCTCTCTTGAAAGAAAGGAGGGCCAAGTCTTCAGACCACATTAGTATGTTAAAGATGAAATAAACCTACGGTTCATCATTTCAATAATGGTCAGGAATTTCTATTGCAAGTGAAAAAAAATGAACAAAATATCCAAACTGGCTTAAGCCACAGGGCAATTTTATTGGTTTGTATAAATAAAAGGACCAGGGAGGGGTAGTTTCTGCCTTCAGGCACAGTGGAATCTAGGAGTTGGCTCTCTGAGATTTGCTTTCTTGCACCAGCTTTTTCTCCATCCAGTGCCAGTCTGCCACCCTGCAGCTTCTGAGTGTCACTGGCCTGGATGAGGTGACTATGGTCAGAGGAAAGCAGCACTCTGACCAGGCCTGACTCACCTGTCTGGCATCAGGGAGATGTCAACTCCACCCAGATCACAATGGCTGAGAGGAAAGAAAGGGGTACTTTTCTAGAGGAAAATAAGGTCCTAGAAGAAGGAGAACAGATACTAGGTGAAAAAACCAACAGGCATCTTCTACAGAAGTGTAGACAATTCAAACTCAAAATCCATTTCCAATGTTTGAAAAGAATAAGTCAAGGAGAGACTATTCCTTAACCTAGTAGAGCAGACTATTATTTTCCAAGGTGAAAATATTTGTTTCAAAAGTTAATACAATACTTGATGAAGATTTTTAAGCAATATGGAACTCTGAAATGTAAAAGTGGAAAATTCCTTTCCATAATGTTATTGTCGAGATAACTATTGTTGACAGTGGAGGTGGCTCATTCCAGGTAGTTAATATGCATATTTTCACATGTTCACATGGAGAGAGGATTTTGCTAAAACAGGAATGTGCCATATCCTAGACAAGAATCTTCAAGTTGCTTTAATCTCTTTCTCCATTAGTACCTAGCCATCCACCTTGCTCTTTCTTTCATTTCTGCATACTATTTCACCAGGATGGAGGTACTGCAATTTACTGAACCTTTCCCGGGTTGATGCACATTTGCACGCTTTCCAATTTTTCACTATGACGAAACAATGCTGAAATTAACACCTTGGTCCATTCAACCATATTTGCATGTTCAAGAGTTTGTCTATGACAGATTACAAATGGTGGGTCAAAAGGTATGCATATCCTGAATTTTAATAGATAATGCCAAATCAATGTCCAGAAAGATTTTAACTACATTCCAACTGATAAGCTATAAAACTCCTTGTTTTTAATGATAGCCTTGCCAAGCACTGGAGATTGTCAATTAATTAATCTGATATTAAAAGCTGCTCTAGTCCCACTGAGCAATCCTAAAAATATAACTTGAAAGGATCAAACCATTTCTAAGTAAATTAGCATCCCAGAACAAAGCTCAAGAATATAGTTTATCCAGCACCCAAAATAAAACACACAATGTCTGGCATCCAATCCAAAATTACCTGGCAAGCAGAGAAACAGAAAAATCCAACCTATAATGAAGGCAGAAATGAATCATTCAAGGCATGCAGATTAGAAAGAAGTAAAACTGTCTTCATTTGTGGACATGATCATCTATGTAGAAAAGCCCATGTAATACATAAAAGAGCTACTTAGAACTAAGTAGTGTGTTAGCAAGGTAGCAGGATACAGGATATTTTAGAGCAAGCTAACTCCCTGCTCTCCCACTTAACCAATTGTCCCAGCACTTTTCCTCACTTATCTGAAACAAGGCCTGTAAGCTACAAAACTCCTATCTCAGCGTTTCTAGTGTTGTAGCTTTACTATACAAAGGCAGTTATAAGATTAATAAAGTATTCCAAACTGTTGACTGTAGTTAAAGCTGGATAGCAGAACACAGGTGATTTTCATTTTCTTTCATTTCCGAAATTGCCTTTAATTACCTTGTACTACTTGAATATCTGAATCCCAGAACCTCTCCATCCCACCTGAGGACAAAGGCAAGAAAATGTAGCGGTGCAGTGGCTGAAAAGAAACTCAGGCAGGGAATAGTAGCAGGTTTTTATTTTCTGTGGTAACATTTAAGCTCCAAAGGAAACAAATGGGCCCTGAACCCCCAAGGACCAGTAAAGGCAAAAAAACAAAAAAAACAAAAAACAAAAAAAAAAAAACAAGCCCTAATAACAAAGTGGCAACTGTTCTAGAAATCAGTAACCTAGGGAAGGACACAAAGTTAGGCCTCAGTCCCATTTTCCACAGGACGCTTAGAGAAAAAGGGGGGTGCAAAGTGCTGCCTGGCGCGCGCCAGCACGGAAAGCTGATCAATACAGGCAGTGATGGAAATTCGGAGTTGGCTAGGGTCTGCAGCAGTAGGCTAAAAGCGAGGGAAAAAGAAAATCGTTAATGCCGTAACCCCGCACCTTTTTCGCTCTGCCGGCTCGGGCTGCAAGGGGCCCTGTCCATCACGCCTTCTCCTCTGCGCTACCCTTAGGTGTCACCATGACTCCGTTGCAGCGCCCTGGGGCGGAGCTTTACCCCGAGGACCCGCCGCCAGCGCCACCCCCACCCCGGCCCCTTCTAGAACTGACTCAGCCAGGATACCTCCGGCCACTGTGAGCTCCTTCCGAACCGGCTCTCGGGGCTGGGCATTTGGGGCCAGTGACCAGCGGGCGACCCCCGCCTCCACTGCGGACGGGAAAGGCACGGCCAGGGCGCTGGCAGAGATGCATGCGGTTAAGGCACCACCCTCCACCGACTTGGCCTGGGCCTCACCCCGCTCCCTCAGGTTGCCTTCCCGCCCTATCGCCCTACCGCCCCCTCACCCCTGGCCAGTTCCCCTAGGGGAAGGTGCTGCACCCCTGTCCGCCTCTGCCTCGCAGGCTGAACGCCCCAGCTCCCGGCCCGTCCCCTCAGCGGGCCCCTCGGGTAGGATACAACTGGAGCAGCCGGCTTCCCGGCCCTCGGGCCGCGGGCGCGGTGTCGCCAGCGCCGCCGGGGTTCCTGGGCCCACCGAGGCCGCCCCGGCCACCTGGGCCGCCAGGAGGAGCCACCCTGCCGCCCTGGGCCTCAGCATGGCCCGCCGCGTCCCCTGCACCTCCAGCCTGCATGGCCGGGGCCCCTCGGCCCTCGAGTCCGGCCGCAGACACCGAGAGGAAGGCGGGCGCCGGCTGCTGGCGCACCGAGGGCGTCCCCGCGGCTCCTCCCCTGAGCCAGCCCCACGCCGCGTGGGCCCCGCCCCGTGCGCCTGCGCAAGCACGCCCTGCCGCGGCCCAAGAGACTTCGCAGCCAGGCCGCCGAGCACGTGACCCGGCCCTGCCGACGCCAGCCTGGCCGACCTCGTGTGCGACCGCGCGCGCGCGGGTCACCACTGAGCGCCGGGAGTGAGGCGGGACACGACGCGGGGTGGGGGCAGAGCCATCCCTCGCGGGCCGCACCAGCCTGGGCTGCGTGGGGGGAGCTGGTGCTGCAGGTGCTGGGGGTGGCCCGGGGCCAGGCCGGCAGTCCCCTCCTCCAAGCTGGGGCTCGGGCCTGCTGCGGTGTCTCCTGGCGGCAGGCGTGGGTCCGGCCCTCGGGGCAGCTCCCCATCGCGGGGCCTGTGCCGGCCTGGGCCTCACCCGCCGGCCCTCCTCCCCCAGGAACAAAGTCCTGCGGCTCTCGGCGGGGCTGGAGGTGCCCGGGGCCCTGAACTGGGAGGTGACCCTGTGTCTGCTGGCCTGCTGGGTCCTGGTCTACTTCTGCGTCTGGAAGGGGGTGAAATCGACAGGAAAGGTACAGCCCGAGGCGGCGGGGGGCGGCCTGGCCTCCGAGGGGGCATCGGGCGCCATGCAAGACGACCGGAGCGGGCTAGGGCCCGAGGAGGGGGAGGTCCTTGAACCCAGGCCCCTTGTCCCCGTCCCGTGGCAGTCCCAGCCTCTCCTTGTGGTGCGAGACCCGGGCAGGTAAGCCTTCTAAAAGGTGGCGCCCTGGGGCCCTGGGACTGTCGGAGGGGAGAGGAAGGACGGCCACTGGGGTGGGGGGAAACCCAGAGGGCAGCGTGACTTCTGGAACCCCGCCCCCCCAACCTAGGAGGGGGTGAGGGACTGTGGAGCATGCTGATGATGATCAGTAAGAGGAGGCTGAGGCTGACTACTGTCTCTTCAGCTCCGCGTCTCCTCTGTTTCCTTGCCATTTCTTCTCAGATTGCGCTAACAGCCGATCACACGCACTCCTTCCAAGAAGAACTCTTCATTTGTCGCCCTGCCCCAACCTGGTCTTCTCCCCTATGACCCCATGTCAGTCGATTGCATCCCCTTCCACCACTTATGGCATAAGCCTGGATGTCATCCTTGAAAACACTCTTCTTCACCCTCCACATCCAATAACATCTGGATTTTACCTGCTAATGAGCTCTTCCCGGATTTCCCTGTAGTCCTCCTGAATCATGTCACCGCTTGCTCTGTCCCTTCCCAGGCACCATCCTCTCCAGCCTGCCTCTTCCTGTCCTTTGTAATTCTATATATGTATTTTTTTCCTTCATATTCCAGGTCAAGCAGAAGCTTGGGGTCGCCCACATGTCCTTCGTGTTCTCTGACGTGTGTGCTGCCATGTCAGGCAGTTCTGTGCCTTGTGCCCACCTTGTGTGTGTTTCCCGCCTTTCGTGTTCAGGGTGGGCCTGGAAGTGTGGGGGTGTTTGCACTCCCGCTCAGCCAGCAGGGCCAAGAGTCCATGGATAACCGCCTCAGATTCTCATCCGTTGGCGGAACAATTTTGAGGTACTGCTGTCTGTTGTTGAGTGAATGAAAAGAAGCGAATGGATAGAAATTGGAGTGGAAAAATGCACACCAGCTTATGAAAGTGTTGCCTAGCCTGGTAGGAGGGGAAGTGGTGTGAAGTATTCCTTCCGGGTTACTCCACAGCTGTCTATTATATGAAGCGTTTGTAACAGGAATGCATTCATGGGCTATACATGTAATAAAAGTAAAAGTAAAAAGCAAGAAGAAAATTTAGGTGCTCTCTATTTGATCTTTGGCTGGGGAAAGGTTTTGTAAGCATATTAGCGCTGGAATAATAATAATCAGTACTGTTTCTTGGGTGATTACCATGTTCCAGTCACTGTTCTAAACACTTAGCATTATTTAACTCACTTCCTTGTGACATGCACCCACATTTTCAGTGTGGTTATCTTTAGTGGTGAAATAATGATCTATTTTTATTTTCTTTTTGAACTTGCCTGTGTTTTCTATTTTCTTCAGTGAACACGTATTACAGGTATTAGAGGAAAACATTTTAGAAAGTTATTCAGCAGTTGTTGTTGAGAAAAACTTCTAATTAGTTCCCAAGTGAATGACTTTGCTGAAGTTTTAATTACTCTGTTAGATTCACTGGAGGCCTCATTCTTCCTTTGAAAGTTCTTCTAATTGGCACATTGTCATGATGCAATTAAGAGGACTGTGTCGTGAAGTCCCTGAAGTCACTGAGCCGCAGGGCCCTGCAGGTAAATGAGACGGTGCGAGCCTCAGCGTCGCTGTGGCTTTGAGCTGCTTCCACAAAGCAGCCCTTTCTAATTTGTGCACCTGTTGCTCATCCTGCCAGGAAAGTTATTTCTGCTGAGGGCAACTGTTATTTTGCTTCCTTAGCGTGTCATCAGTATCACGCAATGAAATATTTTTTCTTCTGCCTCTTCCAAGGACTTCTGTGTAAATGCACACATGTGCACAAACACAAAACATACAGGCACATGCAGGTAGTCAGGAGGCATTCAGCAAATAGTCCCTCCTCTCCACAGCTCCAGTCCTACTCTGCACTTGCCTGGCTGCATAGCAGTCAGGGCCTTCACATTTCTGCATCAGAGAAGACTTGTTTGGAATATATGAAATGCATTGAAAAACACGGAGAGCAGATGTAGCTCAACTGGTAGAGTGCCTGCTTCCCATGTACAAGGTCCCAGGTTCGATCCCCAGTACCTCCTAAAAACAAAAACAAACCAAAAAAACAACTCTTATTGGGGAGCAGATGTAGCTCAGTGGTTGAGCGCCTGCTTCTCATGTACAAGGTCCTGGGTTACCTCCTAACATTCCCCCGCAAATAACACATTAGACATCATCTGTAATGACCAAGGCTAAGAGGGGCCAGGGCCAGGGTGCATTAATTCAAGGAAAGTCATGGTTAAATAAGCAAGGTTTCCAGTTTCCAGATACTCAGTCTCTGTCTTTCCTTTTTTTCCCCAAAGATTAATTTATTTCTCCCCTCCCCCCCCATGTGGGAGGGAGGTGCCCAGTGACTTGAGCCACTTCCATTCCTGTTTGTTGTGTCTCTTCATTGCACCATCTCATTGTATCATCTTGTATCAGCTCTCTGTGCCAACCCGTAATGTCAGCTTGCTGTCTTGCTCATCTTCTTTCGGAGGCACCGGGAACCGAACCTGGGACCTCCCATGTGGTAGGCAGGTGCCCAACTGCTTGAGCCACATCCCGTTTCCCTCAGCATCTTTCTTGAACTCTGAGCTTCAATTCACTATAGCCATCTGAACTTAGATGTCCCGTGGGCTCCTCAAATCCAACCATCCCCAACCCATCTCCTTGTCTGTTGCCTCTAGCCCCCAAATACGTGCTTCTCCTTCCTTCTTGGTCTTGGTGACAGGCATTTCCACAGCCTCCCATTCTCTTATTCCCACCTCTTGTCTAATTGACACCTCTATATCTGTTTAATCCACCCTCACTGCTCCCATATGGGCCAGGTAGGCACACCCTCTTACCCCTATGACTAGAACTGCCTTCCCACTGGTCTCCACAGATTCCTGGGCCTCTCCCCTAGAGATTCTGCTGGAACTGGCCTGAGTGTGACACTCCCTCTTTTGTGAGGGGCATGGGGAGTACATGAGCTGCCCTAAAATGGGCCAGGGCTGGTGGGCCTGGCCTTGTGATGGGCCTCGGTGCCTCCCAGTGACACCGGGTGGGAAGCCCCAGCTGGCTCTGTGCCCTGGCTCTTTCTGGGCCATCCTCCACATACCCCTAGCCTTGATCCCCCCTCCCCACCCTGCCACCCGCCATCTGCAGAGACGAGACAGTACCCCCCGTCTGGGAGCAGGGAGGACTGTGCTCTTAGCTGCCGGCTAGGATTCAGAGGCTGCCCGCCACTGATGCCCTTCGGAAGTGTCCATCCCCCGGTTGACTCATCGGGCAAATATTTTCCCGGATTATAGGCCTCTGGCTTCCAGGAGGGCTTCCGGAGCTGAGCTCTTAGGCAGCCAGCACGATCTCAGAGCGCAGCCCCGAGAGAGCTCCCTTCCTCTGCCCCGACACCGTGACCCAACCCCCCCAACAGACCGAGGCGCAGAGGGGGCCTTGGGTGGGGCCCGGCGCCGGGCAGGGTTGCCATGGGGCGGGGAGGTGGAGGGGGCGGCGCCCCAACCACTTCCCCTGTGGTGAGCCTGGCGGCCCGTTAGGTGGCTGCGGGCACGTGGGGGCCACGCCCAGGGCCCTGCTGGCCACCAGGCCACCAGGAGCAGGGGACCGCCCTGCCATCCCGGCTGTCCCCGCTGGGCTGGGACTCCAGCCGGGCGCCCGCCCCGGGCCTGCCGGCTCCAGCCCGCTCGGGAACAGCTCCTTGGTCCCCGAATGGGCCCCAGTGAGTCAGGTCTGTGCCACCAACCACCGGTTCCTCTGGGCTCCGGTGCCTCCCCTGCCCCCCTGCCTGCAGCGCCTCCTTCCAGCCTGGCTCTGCGGGGAGCAGGGGGAAGGAAGTGCCGGGGGTGAGATGTGACACCCCTCCACCCAGAGGGTCCTTGCCCAACGCCTCTGCTTCCCCCGCCTCAGCTGTGTTTCCCAACCACCCCACACACCCAGCCTTCCTCTTCCCAGTCCCTCCCCCACCAGCTGGGCAAGGGCAGGCCCCTGGCTTCGGGGCGCTCTGGCTCCCCCTGCCCACTCCCTGTAGCCCCCTGGAGGTGGGAGGTGCCCCCGCTCACTCTCCAGAGCCCATGCAGCTTCTTCCGGGCCCCCGCGGCCTGGGGCTTCTGGCAATGCAGAGGTGATGCAGCAGGGCATTTACCTTGCTAAAAGTGGCTTCAACACTACTGTGGGGACCCAGGCCCCCTAAGGCCTCAGCATGTAGCTGCCTGCGTGACCTGGACATAAGTTAAAGGCTAGCATCCCTCCCCAGAGGGAAGAGAATATATAGATGTTGTCGCAAACCATGATCTTCCCAAAGCAGTAAATGTCCTTCCTAGGAGCGTAGTGAAAACATCACCACACCCCATGTGTACGCGTCACGTGACCCCAGCAGGAACTCGGCTCTCACACCCTATGGAATGTCCTTGTTCTAAAAGCCCTTATATACATCACCCCTCATTTTCTCTTCTCTTTGCGCAGTGCTAACTTCATTCATTCTTTGATCGGCCGCTGTCAAAGAGTCTCTCCTGTCCGTAATTCCCAATAAAGCTTCTGCTTGACTAAATGCCACGTGTGTTCTTAGGTCGCGCGGCCTCACCACCTCGTGCCCCGCAGGAGCTGGGTTGTAACAGTTGGTGGGTGAGCCGTGAGCCAGGAGACGGAAGGACCGCCAGCAGTGGGGGGCATGAGCGCAGGGAAAGGAGAATCCGCAGCGGGAATCCCGGCTTGGCCCATAACGTCCACGTGGGGAGGCGTGGCTGCCCTTCTGGACGAGTGGGGACCATCGAGAGAACATGGGGTCGCCCACTTGCTTGACTGCTGTGGAACTCCGCGTGAGGACGGGGCCGCCCCCGAAAACGCTGACGGGAGCAGCAGTTAACTGAGACATGGAAGACATTCTGGCAGCAACTCCGCAAACCCCTTGCCGCCTGGATGGTGCGACTGGGGCCTAGTAGGGGCTGATAGAATTCGTTTAGCTGCAGGAGAAGTAGAAAAACTTAGCACCATTAAT
This sequence comes from Tolypeutes matacus, assembly GCA_026826555.1. Lineage (NCBI taxonomy): Eukaryota > Metazoa > Chordata > Mammalia > Cingulata > Chlamyphoridae > Tolypeutes > Tolypeutes matacus. The sequence goes on from JAKSZT010053811.1 coordinate 1,600,274, forward strand.
GTTCTGTTCTGTTTCCATGTTCATTCTCATCACGTCTGGATAGCCACGCTAATAAAATTGGTGCTGTTAAAGTTTAGTAACTTTGAACCGGACAACTCTATAAAAAAGTAGAGAAAAAATGCTACAAGCTTTTGTAAGCCTGCAATTAAAAATATATTACAAAACTGAAAGTTCATACTATTTGTGTAAACTGTGGAAGAGTTTAATTGGGATGTTATTTTGACAATGTTTTAAGTTTTAGTCACATTTTATTTTTTATTTATTTTATTTTATTTTATTTTATTTTTAAGATTTTATTTATTTATTCATTTATCCCCCCCTTGCTGCTTGTGCTCGCTGGGTCAGCTAACCACGCCGTGCGGGCGGGCTTGCCTTCACCAGGAGGCCCGGGGAACCGAACCCGGGGCCTCCCACATGGTAAACGGGAGCCCCACTGATTGAGCCACAGCCGCTTCCCAGTCACATTTTATTTTGATCAGAATTTTTATCAAAGTGTTAAAATGAACTTTCAGTTTTGAATCAATTGCTTACTCCTGAACTTCGAGTCTAAGTGTACCCCTGAAGAGTAATCCAGAATATATGTGTTAAATGTCTATCTGTCTAAACTGCTAAATTAGTGGTTAACTGCATTTATACTGCTCAAATAGTCCTAACTGGTTGCTGGTTACTAATAAAAGTGTTTCCAAGAATGAGCTTGCATATTTATCTGTTAGTTCACTGTATATTTTCATACCTCTAGATGGTAATATTAAATTAACAAATGAAAATTCTTGAAAGAGCTCTATACAAATTGCTAAAAATTAAATGGGTGCTTATATAGGTAAATGAGTACTCTTGAAGTTCAAATTGGAGAAACCAAACAGGATAAAAAGTCACATAAAATATAAATAAAGAAACTATTTAAAGGAAAGAAACTAAAAAGTTTATCCCAAATTCTCCCATAATCTTTCTATAGACTATTGTGTCCCCAAAGTCTTTTTCTAACTTTGACTGAATTCCAATGACTCCTAAGTTTCCAGCTGAGGAAACTTAGGGGATGGGCTTGGTGTGGAAAGATAGGAGAGATGTGAGTTTAGCCTAGAATTCTGTCTACTAGGCCTGGAAATTAAAATGATAGGAACAGAGGGGCTATTACAGAATAAACCTTGTTTTGTATAGTCTGTCCTGTAATCCCCCAATTAAATTTTAACAGCTTTTGAGATGACAGTAATAATCCAATGTCCAAATTTCAGTAAGAAAAAGTCCTTGAAAGCTATGGAAAGGTTTTTCTAAATTTTGATTAATAAAATTACACAATTATAATATATTCCAGAACTTGGCAGTCAGTATGCTTTTAAGGTTATTCACAGTTTTAGAATTTTATTAAGAAGAAAAAAAGGCTTTAGCCTCCTGCGAAGGAAGGAAAAAAGAACATCTCTTGCATAAACCATAACGATTTCAATTTTATTTAGCTTTGGTGTAATCTCCCTAGGTTTATAGGATACTAATAAAAATCAGTGTTATATGTATTAAATCTTTAAGGTGATGAAAATTGTAAGTTTTTGGCTAATGAAATTATTACAAACCTTTTTCTTTTTTTTTCTGTCTGGTTGCGTCGTTGTCTTTTTGGTGCATTGCTTTACCGCGCCGGGGCCTGTGCTTCTCCTTGCCTCGCAGGTCTGGGGCACCTTTTTTCTTTTCTTTTTTTTTTTTTACCAGGAGGTCCTGGGGATCGAACCCAGGTCCTCCATATGGTAAAAGGGAGCTCAATCGCTTGAGCCACAGCCACTTCCCACAAACTTCTTTTAAAAATTGTCTTTGCCTAAGTTGAAATGGGTAGTTTTTTTCTTCTTCACAGAACAAAATGAGGGATATGAGACGTAAATGGATATAGAAAGAAGTAAAAGGTTTGTGGAAGTGAATTCATAGTCAATGCTGACTAAAATTTGGTAAGTTTGTTTAAGGGAATGTGCTTTGTCCTAAGATAAGATGGCTGGTTTTCATAAAATCAGGGTGGAAATATGTAAGACAAGGCTTGAATGAATATAGAAAGTTGTAGAAGGTATTGTATCAGGTAGCATTAAGTAAGGGAATGTGTTTTGTAAAGGTGAAATTTGTCTTGAGGTAAAGTAACTAGTTTATGTAGTTATGGTTGGTTATAGGAAGTTTGCAAAAGCATCTTCTAAATTGAAGTACTTAAATGGCTAATTCCGGGAAGCCATTATAAAATAGAAACTTAATTGATGTTGATGACAAAAAGTAACTTCATAACAGGGAAATCTTCAGAGGCCACCTCAATTTGCATATTAAAGTGGAGGTAGGGGGAAGATAATCTTGATTCCATTGGGGATCTTAGGTTTTCATAAAATAATGGAGAAAGTAGTTTTTCCTATACTGCTAAAGTAAAAAACCTGTTAATTAACATCATGGTAAAGGTAGAGAAGTAAAAAGTAAAGTACTAAAAATAGTTAAGTTCATTTAATATGTTATAGATTGCATTGGAGTATTTAGAAAGTGTGTGAAAATTAAAAGAGAGAGTTCAGTATTGTCAAATTCTCTTGTGTATTCCAACCAGGCATTCCAGTATACTGCATGGTGCCTCTCCATTTGAGTTATTGGCTAGGTTGGTCACTGACCCCTAAAACAATAAAGGTATCTACCACATCTCTGATTATGTTGCTGAAGTACATGGAGAGTACGTTGCGGTTTCAGACTCCTGCAGCAGCTGGCAATGGCTCAGTATGGCCAGATTTACAGTGGACATTGCCTCCTGACTGGCTCTGTTTCATAGTGCTGAAGGAAGCTATTGCACCAGGCTGGTGAAACACTGGAGCTTCCCTCCAAGGGCCAATGATACTGCAGCATGCTGGCTATGTGAAGGACATACCAAGTGGAGCAATAATTACCAGAGTAATGTGAGTAGAACCTAAACAGACACAATTGGCATTAGGCCTGCTCCCATGGAGGGACAACATGTATGCTATTGCAGACCTGGAGCTTAGATCTATTCACTGCAGCTCAAAGAGGAACTTGTGCACTGATTAGTGCATTGATAGTATTAAGTGCTGTATCTATCCTGATGAATATAATATCTCTTCTAATCTAGATCATGTGCAGAAGGATATTGAACATGCTAAATGTTTTTGTAAACTAAATTCTTTTTCTAAGCAATTGATGAACATGCCTATAAGATAAAAGAATGGCTCTCTTAAGTATTGTCTTTATTTTGCTTGCCATGTGCTTATCTTCTTGTTGCCTATATTGTCTTTGTGAGTTTATGTCTAGGGCAGTGCCTCTCCTCATCCCTCTCCTAGCTGTCCTAGGCATCACCACCACTGTGGGAGCTGGGGGTGGCAGTTCCTAAACAGCATTTGAAACCTACAAAATCAAGCCCATCAGCTTTGGGAAGATGTAGCCTCTGGAGGCACCTGGCCTTTCTCATTCCTATGGTCCAGTATGTCATGACTGGCCCCCTTTTTGGAGCCACTTACCACCATTTTCTTTATCTTTTTAGTAAGACCATGCATCTTCAAAATTCTAATTAAGTTTATTTCTTCCAGAATCAATGCCTTCTAGAACAAGGTATTAGTCATGTGGGGATTTCATCCAGTTCCAACCACAGTGCCAGACTCACCTTCCCTCAACCTCAGTAGAATAGCCGGAGAGTTTCACGCCTTATCAGGTAGGGTCTTCTGCCCCTAACCAGCAGGAAGCAGCTTCAGAAGAATGGCCATCATCCTTCAGCTCTCCCTTAAGAATAAGGGTATGAACTCTCTGAGGGGGGAGTTGAGGCAGGCTAGTATAGGAAACAGGGAAGGCAGCTGGTCAGAATAAAGCCTGCCAAAGACTCTGGTCACAATGTCCAGTTTGAAAGTTCTAGACTCAAAAGAAGTCCTGAATAACTCCATACAGAAAGGCCTCCCCATTGGTTTCCTGAAAGCTGACAAGTAAAGGTAGAAAGGCAACTAATCAGGGCAGCAAGTAGCTGGGGCCCTATGTGTGTCTATGTGGACTCTCCTTGTGCTTGAAGTAGTTTTTGAGGTCACTGTAGAAAACTCAGAGAATTTAGAAGGGGAAATGTATGGTATTGGAAACCTCCTCATAGGACTCCCCTACCTGGTACTTTGCTATCTACTAATGGAAATGTTGCTTGTATACTGTTAGACCAGCATGATCTACACCTTATTCTTCCCCATAAACGTCTTTCTTTTCACCCATAGCACCCTAGCCAATACCTTTCTACAGTGGGCTTTGGCAGTAACCCATGCCCACAACTGAACCCAATGTTGGGTTTGCACAGACTTACCATCCTTGTATGCTACTGGCTTCCCATGGACCATAACTCCTGCACATTGGACAGCATAGAACACCTTGCTGGCATGGCAGAATATGACCCATCGACAAGTTTGTAACAAGACCGTCTCATTTCAGACTAAGACTCTTAATTATGTTTTTTTCCTTGAAAAGGAACAGTTGAATAAGCCCAGGCTTTTATTGGGATGTGCTGTATTATAATGGTTTAGGATGGTTAACAGCAGGGTCTGTCGCCCTAGATTGCATTGCCCCTGTCTGCATGGAACGTCAAGAAGGAATCCATGATGTGGGCTGGTTACCCCGAGTCAAGTAATTTTACTGTCAAGGCTAGATATAAAGTAAAGCGCGCCCCCTGGTGGTTTTATCCATTGGCCATTTTTGTGCCTGGTGGAACTGCAGTTGCCACTGGAAAACACATAATAGCTTCAGCTGTTGTCTTTTATACCGTCGTTTTCTCCTCTGCCTCAGGAATGCTTTTTGAGCTTAAACCATAAGGAAATGTGTAGTTGAGAGGACATGAAGTCCAGAAGGAGATGGTGGTTAACTTGCCCAATGAAGGGTCCACCAGGAACCTAGGCTTCCTCCTTCTTGACCCTTTTAACAGCATGTGGATGTTTCTAGGTTTGGTGATGGGAACAAATCACCCCTGCCTGTGAGTGAATAGCGCCTAATACATTGTGATAAAAATGAGTTGCTTTCGAGTCTTATTACCCAGGCTCATTTGGGAGCTCCTTGAGGGCAGAGATCATGTCTTGGGCTTTTCTGTATCCACAGAGCCAAGCCCGGTGTTCGGTACACGAGGTGCTAAGTGAGATGATGGAGAAAAGCACAGGGACCCATGGCACTTAACCCAGCCTGTGGGGGTCTGTGAACGCTTTCTGGAGATCATCACACCTGATCGGAGTCCCTGAATCAAAGGCCCCAGGTCTGCAGGGTATTGAAAGCTTTTTCTGGAAGTCTGTGGCACTTTAAGGAAATTCAAAGGATGAGGCAGAGTCAGATAGCCAGGAAGCCGGAAGTGGAGCAGACCCTGAAATGCCTTAGTGGGGATGGCCAGTGGGACGAGGGTGACACACTGTGTGGACAGAACACAGGCCCCCAATTCTGCTGCTGCTTCCGTTTCCATTGCTGGGTCTCAAATGGCCTCTAGGCCATTTTTCTGGTGATGCCGGCATTCAGTTTCTGGGATGGCTCTGCCTTTCATCCCCTCACTGTACCTGGTTTGGACTTGGAAGCTCCCTGCATTTCTACCCCTACTGGCTCTCTGACCAGAGAACTGGCTGGCTTCATGTTTGGTTTGGGTCATCTTGTGACCTTCTTCCTGTCAGCGTCTGCCACTGACTTGTTTCCTGATGATGGATGGAAATGTGTGTGAGGGATCAGCAAAACATCCTTCAGCACCCCCAAACTGCCACGTCCCTGAGCCTTAGGAGTCCTTCCATCTCTCTGACCACAGAAAAGAGAACAGTGCGTCCCAGGCACACTTGCCCTTCAACTTGCGTTGCGCTGCCGCTTTATCGGGTTGCGGTTCTGCAGGAGCCTCCTGAGTGCGCCCTTGACCTCCTTGTTCCTCAGGCTATAGATCATGGGATAGAGCATGGGGGTGACATTGGTGTAGATTAAGGACACGATTTTGTCCTGCTCTGGGGTGTAGCAGGCCTTAGGGCGAATGTAGATGAAGATTGCGCACCCGTAGTGCAGGAGAGAGACCAGCAGGTGCCCAGCACAGGTGGAGAAGGCTTTGTTCCTGCCCTCGGCTGAGTGGATCCGGAGGATGGCGGCGACGATGAACGCGTAGGAGAGCAGGATCAGCAGGAAGGGGATCAGCAGGATGAGCATGCAGACGAGGAAGACGGCAATCTCATTGGCTCGCGTGTCTGAGCAGGCCAGGAAGAGCACGGCAGGGATGTCGCAGAAGAAATGATTGATTTCGTGGGACTGGCAAAAGGGCAGGAGGAATATCAGGGTGGTCAGGGTGAGTGAGAGCGAGAAGCCACTGACGCACGCCAGGACCAGCATCTGCAGACAGAGGCCTCTGGTGATGATGAGCGGGTAGCGCAAGGGGTTGCAGATGGCCACAAAGCGGTCATAGGCCATTGCGGCCAGTAGGAAGCACTCGGCCCCGCCCAGAGCAATGAAGAGGTGCATTTGCAGGGCACAGCCCAGGAAGGGCATCCGCTGGCTCCTGGACAGGAAATTAGCCAGCATGTTGGGGACAATAACCAATATGTAACAAATTTCAATGGCAGACAGGTTGCGAAGGAAGAAATACATGGGGGTCTGGAGGCAGGAGTCAGTGAGGGTGACAAGCACGATGGTCGTGTGCCCTGCTAGTGTGACAAGATGCATGATTAGAAAGAGCCCAAAGAAGAGCATCTGCAGCCCCATCAGGTCCCCAAAGCCCAAGATGATAAACTCAGAGCTTACAGTGCGGTTTTTCTGCAATGGCTCCATCCTGGGGTCTCCTTTGTAGAGCTCCTGGGCTGGAAAGGACAGTTTTTTTTAGCGCTTCTCCCTGTCGTTGCAGACCCCAGAGCATTCTCCACTAGTGGGAGTGTAGCAGGCTCTCCAGGACCGCCAACCGCCCCGTTCAGGGCTTCGCGCTTGTCTTCATTCGGTTAGCTTTTTGAGTTCTGTTCCTTGAGCACGAAGAGCTCACTCGGATGTCCCTTTAGCTCACCTGCTGAGTTGTTAAAAATATGAAGCAAGACAAGTGAACTCTAAACGTGGAGTCGTTTCTCCTGAACTCGAAGGAAAATCTTTCCGTCAGAGCTGTTGTACATTTTGAGGAGTTGCTTCGGGGATGGGGGTGGGAGACTGAGCTTGATGTTTCTAAGTAGGTTTAAACAGAGGCTGGGCCTGCAGGGTCATTGTCGAGGCCGGGAATTCCTGTGGGACCTAAGGTTCGGCCACCTTTGCCTTTGAGTGTTGGAGGTATTGTCCTTCCCTTGTCAGCCCTCCAAGCTCTCAGGGTTCCTGCAGCCGCTGGCCTGTGAAGAAGAAGGAATCATAGTCCTCAGGAGGTGCTGCCTCCCCTGTCTAGTGCTCCTTGGTCGCAGGGAGGCCCCTGTTTATTATTTTTTTTCTTTAAAATTTTTTTTTTAGTTTTAATTTTTTCTTTGTTTTTAAAGAAGTTTTAGATCATATAAAAGTTACATCAAAAGTAGAGGGGATCCCCGTATACCCTACCCCCACCCTTCTCACACTTTCCCCTCTTAATAACATCCTATATTAGGGTAGAACCTTTGCTACAGTTGATGAACAAATATTGAAGCATTGCCACTAAGCATGGTCTATAGTTTACACTGTGGTTTACACTGCCCCACACAGTTTTATAGGTTTTGACAAAATGTATAATGGCCTGCATCCATCATTGCAGCGTCATGCAGGACAATTCCAATGTCCCCTAAATGCCCCATGTTCCACCGATTCTTTCCCTCCTGCCCCCTCCCCGGGCCCTACCCCCAGGACCTCTGGTGAGCACTGTCTTTATTTATAACAATGATACAAGTTCTTCCATTGCTGGAATAATCTTAAGTCTACTTTAGTCCATAGTTGCATTCCCCCCTTATGTGTGTTCATTCCTCAGTCTTGAGGATTTGGGGAGGCCCCAGTTTAAATGTCACCAGAAGCCTCCCCTGACCCCTTAGGCTGGGCTAGTCCTTCCCTTATGTTCCCACAGCACTCCGGGCTTCCCCAATTGTGTGATTAGCACTGAGTCCTGTAATTCTTTGACTATTTCTCTGTCTACCCCTATTAGCTCCGTGATGGCATGAATGGGGTGTTATTCAACATCTAAAACAGTGGCTGGCACATATCAGGAGGAGGAGGAAATTTTGTGGCGTGAAGGCCGGTTGCTCATCTCTGCATGCTCCGCGTTTGGTGAAGGGGCTGCCATAGAGTAAGTGCCTAACAAGTGCAGGAACACTTGGATGGATGAGGGAGTGAGATCAGGGCATCTTTGGCATATTGGTGGTCGCTGAAGGCCTGACCGCCCAGGGAGGGCATAGAGGAAGAGGAGCCGAGGCCACAAGGGTGGGGTAAGTCACAAACTCTGGACAATGGGGGCTCGAGTGCCTGGAGGGACAATGGTTTTGGCTGGTCTGTGTCTGGAGTGTGGGGGCAACAGAAAATCACCAGGTAGCTTCCAGGACTTTCGGGGGAGATGCTTGCTTCCTCTTTCCCTTGGCAGGACGGGGATGGGAGGGAGAGGAAGGCGTTTGTGACAGTACCCAAGTTATAAGTAGAAAGCCTTGGGTCTAGCCTCTGATTTCCTCCTGCGCATCCCTTCACTGCAGCAATGGAGAGGAGGAGAAGGTTTTTAAAGATTCTGGACACTCAACAAATCAAGACCCAATAGGATTTGACACCACAGAAGTGGAGTTGCCACCTAACAGACAGGAGCTCACTTCTTGTGGATACACCATTTCTACTGGGACCACTGAGGCTCAAAGTGGGCTCACTGAAACCTGAAAACCCATTTTGATGATAGCTTTGCTGAGCCTACAGGTGGTTGCGATTCCAGTTTGCCCCGCCCCTTGTGTGTTACCCTGTGTTTCATTTTGGCTTTGATTTACATGGAGGCATTGAGCTGGACAGGTTCCTAGAGGACAACATGTCCACTCCTTGATTCAGAGGAGATGGTTAGGAAGCCTTCTGCCCTCGATGACCCAGTCCCTGCTCCCGTCCCACCCCTGGTCCTGCTGCAGGAACCACAAAGAGCCTCCTGATCGCAGTCCCCTTTCCTGACAGAGCACACAGCCCAGCAGGGACGTCCCTCGGCCATCTCCCCCACACTGACCGTCGGGAGTCCAGGGCACAAGGACCCCTAGAGGGTAGAGTGACCAGCCTCCCTCCAGACTGGGGCCCCCTGCAGCTTGGGCTCAGCTCCCACCCTCCTCCCACCTTCCTTGCTCTCAGCCTTCCCAGGAGCCCATTTCGTCCCTTGGTAACTCTGTCTACCAGTGAGAACCGTGCTATCTGGATTCAGGTTTGTCTTCCTGGGGCTCAGACCCTTGGCTTGATGTTTGCCTTGTGCCATACCAAATCATCTCCACTCTTTTTCCCGTGACAGCGACGCAGACACGTTGGGATTGCTTTGTTTTATTTGGCCCTAAATGTTGAAAATACTGAACAACACAAAAATGAAGGTAAAAGTCACTTACGATCCAAACGCTTAAGAAGTAAGAAGCGCAAGTCCCATTGCTGCTCCCTGGGTGCTCCCTCCACTCTCCCAGGGTTGCCCATTCCTAACAGTGTGGGCCATTCCCGCCTCTGCTTTGTCCTCTGCGTGTAAACACGTGTGCACCCACACACAGAAACGCGCACACCCACACATGCATAGGTATGCACACACCACACGCACGCATATAAACATGCACACACATGTATATGCACACGCACTCACCACACACACAGTACATACACACATACTCACACATTAAAAACATTTAAATGGAATCAGAGTATACAGACTTCCTGCCTGGATTATTTTCACTGAAAACGTCTGGGAGACTCTTTCAGTCAGCACTAATCAGTTTACTTCATTCGTTTGAACTCCGCCATTCCACAGTACGATGCATTATAATCTAATTAAGTATAATGCAATTAATGATTTACACAGAAATAATCAAAACAAGTGCATGATAATAAGCGAAATATATAAATAAAAAGCGGTTACCAGGAATTCCAATTTGATCAGTCTTTTCTTAATTAGACGTTGAAATGGCTTCTATTTTTTTTTATTAGAATCCATGGTAGGAAGACACACGCCTGGAACAGAGACCTGGGGTTACGAGGGCGGGCCGGCTCGGTGAATAAAGTGGAATTCAGGGGAAAAGACGTTGTTGGAGAATCCTCGAGTACGTGTTGTGCCACTGGGGAGAAGCAGGGGAAGAGCACAGAGCCCATCTCCAGGGGAGCAGCGTGGGGCCCAGTGGCCTGGGCTTGGTGGCAGGCCTCACGGAGCCCGGTGGTGGCTTTCAGCCCCTCCGGACCAGAGGTAGCAGCCCTCAGAAGTCTGGCTGCTCGGGAGGGAGTGTCCTTGGGAGAGCGGCCTCGCTCTGTAAGTCGCATTAAATAGTGGCAAGGCAGGACTCGGCAGGTCCTAGTGGAGAAGGGCTGAGGCGGCAGGCCGTGCCCAGGAGCCATCCCACCGGGGGAGTGTCTTCCCAAGGTCACGGAGTTGATTAATAGCCGAACCCCAAGTCATACCCAATTACTGAGGTTTTATTTGCCAACCTTAGTTAGCAGAACAGGCCTGGGCAGTGCTGTTTAAGGAAGAGGCTGAAACCCGGGTCCTCACTGCAATCACCAGTATTTTAGTGGGTGCCAGGCTGATTCGCGAGTCAGACAACTTACAGGTTTGGCTGGGTCTGAATCAAGTGGCCGAGCCATGCCAGAGAGGAGTGTAAAGTGGGCAGCGGAGCCCAAGGTTGGCCCCACGCAAGGCTGAGGTTCTGATTCTTGGTAATGACTAGGAGGGGCCATAACCAGGGCACTCGGGGCCTATATTTTTTCTCTGCAAAATCAGCCGTGGAAGTGGCTTATTGCATCGAGTGCAGCAGGGAATGAGTTATGGACACTTGAGAGGGCTGCTACTCAGCTAACCTCCAATTCCGTGTAATAACTACAGGACTTTGCTTCCCAGGTGGTCGTGTCCACACCCTGATATGACTCCTGATCTGTCCCAACACACCCCAGTCCACATCAATGTAGAACAGGACTTCAGTGTCCCTCCTGGCCCAGCACATCCCAGTTACTTCTGGGGGCCCCTGAAGATGCTTTAGTGCCTTCCTAAAGCAGCCAGGCAGCTACAGCCACTCTGGGTTGCATGCCCCGATTTTTTTTTTTTTTTCTTTTCCTTTCTTTTTTTTAGGGGATTGAACCCAGGACCTCTTACATGGGATGCAGGCACTCAACCACTTGTGCTACATCACCTTCCAAATCCCAGTTCTTCCCTTGTTCACTTCCATGGTCCATGAAGTCGCTCACAAAGTCCTCCTTACCGCCACTGCCTTTTTTAAAGATGTCAGTGCCCGGGCCTAAGCCATCGCCAAGCCTCAGAAGCTTCCAACCCGAGGAGTGCCAGCATAGTGCTGGGTTCTAGACAGCAGCAGGGACAAGGTGCTCTCCCTAACTTCGTGCCACACCCTCAAACAGGACCCCCGCACAGCTTTATTTGATAGTAGACTCTCAAAAAAAAAAATCTCTCTTGAATCGTTCCAGAAGCTTCCGCCTCTGACTCCTTCCCTAGAGGGGCTCCCAACAGTCCAAGGTGGGTGTGTGGCACTTTCCCAGCCCTTCCACCTTCCTCTTCCTCCTCTATGGCCCCCCTCTCCTCTTGGCCACAGTTTATAAAAACAAAGCCCTTCTGCCATGTAATAGAGACAAATGCCATGGACACCATTATTGTTCCAAACACCCATGGACTAGGCTTTGGGAAAACCTCTGCCAGGTGATTTTGCCCTACCTGTGTTATAAAGTGAAAGAGATTGACCTAGGAAACCAATGGGACTGTTACAGTCACCCAGCCTCCCTGAGTGGAGCTGGGGAACAGCAGAAACAAATGGGAGTGGAGGGAGAAGCCAGGCCTGGAGGTAGAGGTCAAGGCCGCAGCAGTTCTTGGGCAAGGAGAGAGACATGGCACTGTGGCCCGGAGCTGGGGGGCCTGCTTGTAGAGACTGTAGGTGCTCTCTCATCAGCTAGTACACACTCAGTTTAGTATAGGGGTTACCTAGCCATCGGGTCCAAAGGAAGGATGAAAAGTAAGAAATACGGAATATAAATTTAACATTGAAAGTTGCCTTAAATGAGACCAAAGTAACCGAGGCTGCCACCTTTGCAAATCCCTAGACGTGCTGAAGCTACGATAGTTCAGGTACTATATCTCTCAAGATGATCATGCGTGTTTTTCTCCTTCATACTATTAATGTAGTATATTACACGAATTGATTTTCTTATGTTGAACCACCCTTGCATATCTGGGAAAAATCCCACTTGATCATGGTGTATAATTCTTTTGATATGCTGTTGGATTCTGTTTGTTAGTGTTTTTTTTTCATTTTTTTAAAAAAATTATTGAAGTATATCACACATACATAAGCATACATAAACAATAAGTGTATAGTAAGAGTTGTGAACTTAAAAACAAACATATATAACATCATACAGGGCTCTCATACCTCACCCTACCACCAGTACCTTGCATTGTTGTGGAACATTTTTAATGATTAAAGAGCATCCTACCAACCAAAATATCTTACATTTAGTGTAATTTTCACACCCCCATTATTATTATTATTTTTATATCATTTATATATAAACATACATAAATAATAAGTGTATAGTAAAAGTTGTGAACTTACAAAGCAAACATACATAACATCATACAGGGGTCCCATACATCACCCCACCAATAACAACTTGCATTGTTGTGAGACATCTTACATTTGGTGTATTTTCCCCCAACCCACCCTATTATTATTTTTTACATATATTTTTATGACAGAAGTTGTAAACTTACAAAACAATCATGCACATGTGCAGGATTCCCATACAACAACCCTTCTATCAACACATCCACACTGTGGTGGAACATTTGTTACAGATTATGAGATAATATCATCAGACTATTACCAGGTCCATAGCAAACATTTCCATACTCTGCCATTATCAACACAGTACATTTTTGGCCTAGATGCAATAATATTGCATTATTACTGTTAACCACAGTCCACAGGTCACTCCAGTTGTATTTTTCCCATGCTTCTCCACATTCCCACCACCCTGCAATAGTGATGTACATCTGCTCTAGCTCACACAGGACACTTTTGCATCTGAACCATCAACCACAATTCTCATACACCTCTGGGTTTACTGGTGCTATTCAGTCCCTAGATTATTCTCTAGCTTTCTTTCAATTGGCATTTACATCCCTAGAACCTTTTCAGCCACATTCTGATTTATAAATCAGCTGTTACTCACTATAATGTGTTACCATCAACTCTATACATTTCCACACTTTTACAGTAAAGCTAATTAAAACTTCTACATACATTAAACATCAGTAGTTCATCTCAGTCCTCCTCTTATCTCCTTTAAGAATCCACCACTTACCACCAGGTATTGAAGATATTTTCCTACACTTTCTTCTAGAAGCTTTATAGTTCTTGCTTTTATATTTAGTTTTTTGATCCATTTTCAGTTAATTTTTGTATAAGGTGTGAGATAGGAGTCCTCTTTCCTTCTTTTGGCTATGGATATCAAGTTCTCTCAGGACCATTTGTTGAATGGACTGTTCTTGTTTTTTACTAATTAAAAAAAATTAATAGATACTTAGATTATATAAATGTTACACAAAAAATATAGAGATTCCCATATGCCCCACCCCCCACACCCTCCCACATAAACATCCTTCATTAGTGTGGCACATTCATTGCAATTGATAAACGCATCCTGGGGCTTTGCCACTGAGCAGGGACCATAGTTCACATTGTAGACCTCACTCTCTCCACACAGTTCTGCATATTATGTGATGATATAAAATGGCCTATATCTGTCACTGCAGTGTCATTCAGGATGATTCCCAAGTCCAGAAAAAGCCCCTGTATTACAACTGCTTTTCCCTCTCCCTGCCCCCAGAGCCTCCAGTGGTCATTACCTCCACATCAATGTTGCAATTTCTTCCAGTGCTAGAATCACAATATGTCTATAGTAGAATACCAGTAAGTCCACTCTAGTCCATAGTTCATTCCCCAATCCTGAGGATTCTGGGATGGCGATGTCTACTCCACCTCTAATTGAGAGGAGGCTTCTATCCCATACAGCCCATGGGGCTCTCTTGCTTGCAGTTGTAGGCTCTAGTTTCCTTGATATGGTGGTTGTCAATCCTCACCTCCTTGTTAGTTGTCCTGGGTGAGTCCAATGAACTGGAGAGTAGGTGTTGCAACTCCGCTGAGGTTCTGGGCCCTGCTGGCACATGGAGAGCCCAAAGACTCCATTCTCTTGGACGTACACCTACAAACTCCAGCACCAAGTATAGGTTTAAATAGAAGGGACAGATGAACCATGTGTAGGGAAGCCATAATTGAGTCCAACTCTGTCACTCTTAGGAGCGCAAACTCCAAAGTAGGGTCCACTGGCAAAGCACCAAACTCTGGAGCTATCTGCCCTGACCATAGGACCTGGGTTTCTCCAGAACCCTCAGGACCCCCACTATTTGGTGTAGTATCCACTTAGGCAGTCTATGAGATTCTGCTGAGATGTGCATAAGTGTTACCTCTGGGATGACCTCCCTACTCATTTTGAAGTCTTTTAGCCATATAAACTCATTTGTCTTTACCTTTTCCCCCTTTTATTCGAAGTCGTTTTCCAGTTGCATTGCTGGTTGGTGCTTGGTAGTAATCCCTCGGTGCCAGGGTGGCTCATCCCTGGGAGTCATGCCCCATGCTGGGGGGAAGGTAATGCATTTATATGCGGAGTCTGTCTTAGAGAGAGGCCACATTTGAGTAACAAGGAGGCTCTCAGGAGGCAACACTTAGGCACGCCACAACACTAGGCTTAAACATTAATTCGGTTCCATTGGTCTATGTGTCTGTCTTTATGCCAGTACCATGCTGTTTTTACCTCTGTAGCGAGGTAATAAGATTTAACGTCTGGAAGTGAGAGTCCTCCAACTTCATTTTTCCTTTTTAAGATGTTTCTGGCTATTTGGGACTCCTTACCCTTCCAAATAAATTTGATAATCATGTTTTCCATTTATTTAAAAAATGCTGGTGGAATTTTTATTGGGATTGCATTGAATCTGTATATCAATTTGGGTAGAATTGACATCTAAATGATATTTAGTCTTCCAATCCGTGAGAATGGAATATTCTTCCAATTATTTAGGTCTTTTTAAAATTTCTTTTAACAATGAGTTGTAGTTTTCTGAATACAAGTGCTTTACATCGTTGGTTAAGTTCATTCCTAAATATTTGATTCTTTTAGTTGCTATTGTAAATGGAATTTTTTCCTGCCTTCCTCCTCAGTTTGCACATTACTAGTGTCTTTTAAAGTCTATTTTATCTAATGTAAGTATAGGTACTATGGCTTTTTAAAAAAAATTTATTACTGAATACATGGAATATCTTTTTCCAGCCTTCCACTTTCAATCTATTGGTATCCTTGGGTCTACAGTGAGTCTCTTGCAGACAGCATATAGGTAGCTCATATTTTCCTATCCATTCTGCCAGTTTGTGTCTTTTGATTGGGGAGTTTAATCCATGACATTCAATATTATTACTGTAAAGGCAGTTCTTAATTCACCCATTTTGACCTTTGGGTTTTATCTGTCATATTTTATTTTCACAGCTCTTTTGAGATTTTAGTTACTTTTACTGATATAATCTTCATTTCTAGACTCTCTTCCAAGCCTCTCTCTCCTGTCTTTTCTTTTCAGACTGTAGCACACCCTTTAGTATTTCCCACAAAGCCAGTCTCTTGATTACAAACTCTCTCAGTTTCTGTTTATCTGTGAATATTCTAAACTCACCCTCATTTTTGAAAGATAATCTTGCCGGATATAAGATTCTTGGCTGAAAGTTTTTCTCTTGTAGTATATTAAATATATCATCCTACTGTCTTCTTGCCTCCATGGTTTCTGATGAGAAATTGGTGCTTAATCTTATTGGGTATCCCTTATATTGTTGTGCATTGCTTTCCTCTTGCTGCTCTCAGAATTCTCTCTTTGTCTTTGGCATTTGACATTCTGATTAGTATGTGTCTCGGAGTTGGTCTATTCGGATTTATTCAGATGGGAGTATGTTGTACTCCTTGGACATGGATATCCATGTCCTTCAATAGGGTTGGGAAATTTTCTACCATTATTTCTTCAAATATTCCTTCTGCCCCCTTTCCGCTCTCTTTTCCTTCTTAGACAGCCATGTCACATATGTTTGCACATCTCTTGCTGTCATTTAGTTACCTGAGACCCTGTTCGGTTCTTTCCATTCTTCTCTTCATTAGTTCTTTTGTATGTTTGCTTTTGGAGGCCATTTCTTCAAGCTCACCAATCCTTTCTTCCGCCTCATCAAATCTGTTATCATATGATTCCAGTGTATTTTTCATTTCATTTATTGTAGGCTTTCTTTCCCATAAGATCTGCTATTTTTCTATGTATGCTTTCAAATTCTTCTTTGTGCTCATTCAATGTCTTCTTAATATCCTTAATCTCTTTAGCCATGTTATTGAATTTACTAAGATTTGTTTGAACATCTATGATTCATTGTCTCAACTCCTTTATGTCATCTGGAGGCTTATCTTGTTCCTTTAACTGGGCCATATCTTCCTGTTTCTTGGTGTGGATTGTAATTTTTTGGTGGCATCTTGGCATCTGGCTTACTAAATGTATTTATTCTGGGTGCAATTTCTCTCTTTAGTCTAGGGCTTTCTTGTCCTTTCTCCCTTGCTGGTTGTGTAGTAGGAGCCAAGGATGTAGTTGGTGCTGTAAGCTGTGGAGGCTCAAGCTGCCTGCATTGCTTCTCCCAACTTTCTCCTTTGCCAGGGGTTGGGACAGCACCACGACCGTGTGTAATCCAAGTCATGCAGGCCTAGACTGTAGTTGCCTGGAGAGACTGGTGAAGCTTCATGCCCCTTCCTCCCCTGCCTGGGGTGGTAATGGAGTTGCAGACATGGGCAGCAATATATGTCATGCAGGTCCAAAATGACTGCAGTTGCCCTGGTAGACTTCTGACTATTCAGTCTGTACCAGCCAAATGTACCTGCAGTTGCCTGGAGAGCCTGGTGTAGGTCCCGTCAGCTTCCTTTCTGCTAGAGGTAGGGATGAAGCCTACGCCAGGGCTGCAGTCCAGTCTGGGTGAAAGAAGCTGGTCCCTACCAGCACTGTGATTTTCAGTCAGCCCGGCTTCCCCTCATGCCGGGAGTCAGGTCAAAATGGCAGCTACCAGCCTCTTTTCTACCCGGACATGTTCAAACTTTAGCTGTTCTTGGGGATGTACTTTAGCTGGCCGAATTTACTAATCAATAGCTGAAGTTGGCCGCCAACCGTCTTTCCCTCTCCTGTTTTTGGGAAATGGAGCTTCCAACTCCAGCCACAGAACAGCTCCCGAGGCGGCTTGTGCCTCCAGAGTAGAATGATCACCAGCCTCTGTGGCATGGCCTATATTTTCCCAGAGAGGCTGGTGCAGGTCCCGCCAGCTTCCTCCCTGCCAGAGGTGGGCCTGGGGCTTAGGCTAGAGCTGCAATCTGCTCTGATGGAAAGAAACCTGCCCCTAGCAGCACTGTGATTTTCAGTCTGCCCCGCTTCCCTTCATGCCAGGAGCAGAGTTAAAATGGCAGCTACCGGCCTCTTTCTGACTTGGACAGGTTCAAACTTCAGCTGTTCTTAGGGTTATACTGTAGCCCATCGAGTTTACTAATCAGTAGCTGAAGTTGGTGCCCAACTGTCTCTTCTTCCCCCATTTTTGGGAAGTGGAGCTTCCAATTCCAGCTGTGGAACAGCTCCTGAGGCAGCTTGTGCCTCCCGTGGAGGACGAGCACCGGCCTCCTGGGCGAGGAGGGCTCTACTCACGAATCTTCTCTGCAGATGGGCAGCCTCCTCCTTCCATTCTTTCAAGGATGTTGCAGGATGCTCTTGGGGCCCCCAAACAGGTGCTTTATGTATCTCTGGGTGCTTACTTCCTGCCCGTAGCACGAGCTGACTCTAAGAGCTCCTTACTCTGCCACCATCTTGCTGGTTTCTGCTATTATTTTGTTGAAGTTTTTTGCATCTATATTCATAAGGGATATTAGTCTGTAATTTTCTTTCCTTGTGGTATCTTTATCTGGCTTTGGTATGATGGTGATGTTGACCTCACAGAATGTGTTAGGAAGTGTTCCTCCTCTTCAAGTTTTTGGAAGAGTTTGAGCAGGATTAGTGTTAATTCTTCTTGGAATGTTTGGTAAAATTCAGCAGTGAAGCAATCTGGTCCTGGGATTTATTTTTTGTTTGGAGGTTTTTGATGACTGGTTCAATCTCTTGTTATTAGTCTGTGGAGATCTTCTATTTCTTCTCAAGTCACTGTGGGTAGTTTGTGTGTTTTTAGGAATTTGTCCATTTCATCTGGGTTATCTAATTTATTGGCATACACTTGTTCATAGTATCCTCTTGTAGTCCTTTTTATTTCAGCGGGGTTGGTAGTATTGACCCCCATTTCATTTCTGATTTTAGTTGTGTCCTCTCTTTTTCCTTCATCAGTCTAGTTACAGGTTTGTTGATTTTATTGATTTTTTAAAGAACCAACTTTTGATTTTGCTGATTCTCTCCATGACTTTTTAAAATTCTGCATTTCATTTATCTCTGCTCTAATCTTTGTTATTTCTTTCCTTCTTTTCACTTTAGTTTTAGTTTGCTCTTCTTTTTCTAGACCCTCCAGTTGTGAGGTGTCTGATTTGAGATCTTTTTAAGTGAAAGCATTTAGAACTATAAATTTCTCTCTCATCACTGCCTTTGCTGCATCCTATACATTTTGATATGTTGTGTTTTCATTTTCATTCACCTCAAGATATTTCCTAATTTGTCTTGTGGTTTCTTCTTTGATGCATTGGTTGTTTAAGAGTGTGTTGTTTAATTTTCACATATATGCAAATTTTCTAGTTTTCCTTCTGTTATCAATTTCTAGCTTCATTCCATTGAGGTCAGAGAAGATACGTTATGTGGTTTCAATATTTTAAGATGTATTGAGACTTGCTTTGTGACCTAACGTATGGTCTATCTTGGAGAATGACCGATGGTCACTACAGTACAATATATTTTCTGCTGCTCTAGGGTGAAATGCTCTATAAATGCTCTATATATGTCAGTTAGATCTAGCTGGTTTAGAGTATCATTCAAATGTTCTATTTCCTTATTGATCTTTTGTCTAGATGTTCTATCCATTATTGAAAATGGTGTATTGAAATCTTTTACTATTAACATAGAACTGTCTATTTGTGTCTTCAAATCTGTCAGTATTTGCTTTATGTATTTTGGGGCTTTGCCATAAGGTGATATATATTTATAATTGTTATGTTTCTTGTTGAATTGACCCTTTATCAGTATATATTGACCTTATTTGTTCCTTATAACAGTTTTTGACTTAGTCTATGTTATCTGATATTAATATAGTTACCTTGCTCTCTTATGGTTATATTTGCATGGCATATATATTTTCCATCCTTTCACCTTCAACCTACTTGTGTCTTTGAATTTAATATGGATCTCTTGTACACAGCATATAGTTGGGCCATGCTTTTTCATCCATTCTGCAATTCTCTGTCTTTTCACTGGAAAGTTAAATCCCTTTACGTTTAAAGTAACTACTGATAATGCAGGACTTTCTTCTGCCATATTGCTCCTTGGTCTTTGTAAGGCTTATATCTTTTTTTATTCCTCGAGTCTTAAGTTAATGCCTGCTTTCATATCTGTTTGATTGTTTCTAGTGTACCATTTTGTGTCCCTTCTCATTTCTTTCTGTATATATTTTTCATATATTTTTTTTGTGGTTACCATGAGGCTTAAATTTAACATCCTAAATCTATAACAATCACATTTGATTTGATACCAACTTAGCAAATTGTATCTTTATAAATTTTATGTACAAAACCATATATTTATCATTTCTTTTTATGCATTTGCATTTTAGAACCTGTAAGATGTAAAAAGTGGAATTAACATGCCAAAATTTGCAATACAATAGTACTGACATTTATAAACACCCACATGGTTACCTTTACTGCAGGTCTTTATTTCTTTATGCCACTTCAATCCACTGTCTGGTGTCCTTTACTTTCAGTCTGAACAACTCCCTTTAGCATTGTGTCTAGTGTAACAAAATTCCATCAGCTTTTGTTTATCTGGGAATGTCTTCATCTCTCCATCTCTCCCTCATATTTGAAAGACAGTCTCGCTGGATATACAATTCTTGGCTGGCAATTGTTTTCTTTCAGCACTTTAAATATTTCATTGCACTGCCTTCTTTCCTCCCTAGTTTCTGATGCTATAGCAGCTTTTAGTCTTATTGGAACGCCCTTGTACATAACACCATTGCTTTGCTCTTGCAACCTTCAGAACACTCTCCTTGTCCTTGCCATTCAACAGCTTAAGCACCATGTGTTTGGACATGGTTCTCTTCGAGTTTATCCTGTTTGGGGTTCATTGGTATGCTTGAATGTGTATTCATGTGTTTCGTTATATTTTGGAAGTTTTCTGCCATTATTTCTTTGAACATTCCTTCTTCCCCTTTCTTTTTTTTTCTCCTTCTGGTACTCCCAAAATGTGTATTTTGGTGTGCTTGATGGTGTTCTGTCGTGTTCTTAGACTCTGTTCACTTTTGTTCATTCTTTTTACTTTCTGCTTCTCAGCCTGAATCATTTCAATTTTGTTGTCTTCGGGTTCATTTATTCTTTCTTCTGCTAGCTTCAATTTGCTGTTAAAACCCTCTAGGAAAATTTTCACTTCAGTTATTGTGGTCTTCAACTCCAGTATTTCTGTTTGGTTCTTTTAAAAAATTTCTATGTCTTTATTGATATTCTCATATTGCTCATTCATTGTTTTCCTGATATCCTTTAATTCTTTCTTCACATTTTCCTTTATCTCCTTGAGCATATGGAGGATCTTTTTTTTCTTTACAATCCTTATCTGGTATGTCCAAAATCTAGTCTTCTTTGTTGATGGTTTCTGTATTTTTTTTTTTAATTCCTTTGGATTGGTCATAATTTCCAGTTAATTTGTCTGTCTTGTAATCTTTTGTTGCACACTGTGCATTTTAATATTTTAGAGTATTAACTCTGGGATTTAGTCCTTGACTTGTCTCTTCCTTAAGTTTGTATCTAGGTAGTGATACAACAGAGATTTCCTTGAGTGCCAGAAGCTAACAAAAGCAAACAAACCAAGGCAAAAAACATCTTTCACCACCTTTGCAAGTTGGCTCTGCCTTGGCTGGGGCTCTTCAGAAGATAAATCCGAGGCAAAAGTGAAGTGCAGGGTCCTCTCTGTCTTTCCTGAGCCTTCGTCTTCTCTTGGACTCGTGCTTGCTTGTGGCTTGAGGAAATTCCCCATTTACTGGAATCCAAATGCCCCCTCTACTCCTTAGGAAATAGACTGTCTCCCCCTCTCTGGTACTCTGCTGTATGTTTCAGGGTAGCATTTGCCTTAGCTGTCTGTATAGCATGTTTCCGCCTGCAGAGCAAAGCCTTGGAGGGTGAGCCAAAGACACGTTTCCTGGTTCAATCTTTCAGGCTTCCACCCAATAAATTGGCACTGGTATCCAGGCACCCCAGTATGTGCCTAGGGGTTACTCTGCCCTCTCCAGAACAGTGCCAAGGATCCACAATGGGAGCACATGCTGGCTCCACACTGCACCAGGGAGTGGGTGTGGGAGGAACCAGTAAGGGTGCTGTGAACTTCTCCCACCATATTTTATTTATTTATTTATTTATTTATTTATTTATTTATTTATTTATTTATTTATCTATCTATCTATTTATTTATTTATTTTTAAGTTAAGTTTATTTCTGTATATATTTATTTTTATTTTTATTTTTTTAAAAAAGATTTTATTTATTTATCCCCCCCTTGCTCCTTGTGCTTGCTGTGTCCATCTGCTGCGCATTCCTCCGTGTCCACTTGTCTCCCTTTGCTGGGTCATCCTGCTGCATCAGCTCACTGCACCATACGGGCTGGCTTGCCCTCACCAGGAGGCCCCGGGAATCGAACCCGGGGCCTCCCATATGGTAAGCGGGAGCCCCATCGATTGAGCCACATCCGCCTCCCCCTACCATATTTTAAAGCTGTGTTTTCTTGATTTAGTGTTCACCCAGCTACTGCAACCCTTTCATTGTTTTCCAGAATTCTGAGGAAGTTGGCGCTGTCAGTTTTTGATAGTTGTTCAAAGATTCTGTGGATAACGGCACCCTAGAGCATCTTACACCATCATCTTGGTTGACTGGAACTCCCATTTATCTTTTGATACTCAAACATTTGTAATTTTATGTAGCCACTTTATCATTTTTCTCCTATGTGGTTTCTGAGCTCCGAAATGTTTTCAACACTGTCAGAAGATGAAAATAAAATATTCATCGGTGTCTTTTTCTATAAGCTTTAGTGTTTCATTTTTCTATGTTTACTCTCCAATGCACTTGGACTTTATTTTGGTGTAAGGAATGAGATGACAATCCAGCTGTGTGTATGGGGGTGCATGTGTGCATGTACATGTGAGTGTGTTCAGAACAAAGAGACAATTGTCCAAAACACCATTTATTGAATGCCATTTCTATCATTAAATTTTTCCTTTGTTATGTACTAAATTTCCATATGGATTTTTATCTATTTCTGGACTCTATTCTGTTTCAGCTTTTCTTAATTCTGTTTCATCATCTTTTCTATTTCTTCTTTAATACTAACTGTTTTAGTTATGATACTTAGTTATTCTTTAGTTGGTACTTTCCAGGACTTGTTCCATCCAATTACATATCTTTGGCAGTATTTTTCCAATGATTTCCCATGTGTATTTTTCCATATGTACATTAGGTATCATTTTTTTTTTAATGTGTGTGCATGTATTGTACAGTCCTCTGTCTGTTTCTGTTAGTATTTTAATTGAGCTTTTAATGGATTTACAGATTAAATTAGGGAGAATTGTTATCTTTAGAGTATTGTATTTTCTGACCCAAAAATCGCATTAAAAATCTATGTATTTAGTCCTTCTCTGATGTCGCTCCATGGAATTTTTGTAGCTAAAAATATATTAATTCAACAAATATTTATTGAGTGATTGCTAGGTGCCAGTCACCATTTTTGGTTTCTGGGAATGGAGAAGAAATAATACACAGCATCAATAAGTAAGTGACATAGATTGTTGGAAGGTGATTCATGTCATTAAAATAGGTTGGGTAGGGTCACGGGGATTAAGAATGCCTGTGGGGTGGGCACCAGAGTGTAATTTAAAATAGGGAGGTCTGGGTAGGTCTTGTTGAAAAGGGAACACTTGTTCAAAGACGGGAATGAGGTAAGGGAATTGGCCAAGCAGATACCCCAGGGGAGAGTGTTCCAGGTAGAGGGAACAACATGCACAAAGGCCCTGTGGTGAGCAGGTGTGGTGTGCTGGAGAGACAGCAAGGAAGCCACATGGCAGGAGCAGAGTGCGTGATGAGGAGAGTGTTGGGAGTGGTGATTGTACCCCAGATCATGCAGGGCCTTGGGAGACTGTAGCTTTGACTCTGAGTTGGATGGGAGCCATTGCAGGGGGTTGAGCAGGGGAGAGTAATGGTCTGGCTGGGGTTTATGTATGTCCTGCATATTTCTTGTCAGGTTTATTTTAATCTTTTTTTGTTTCTATTGTAAACAGGACCTTTTCTTCATATACACATGTATTAGCTTGCCAAAGAGCTACTGATAAAAAGTACCAGAAAATGTGCTAGCTTTTATAAAGGGGATTTATTTGGGGTAAAAGCTTACAGTTCCAAGGCTGTGAAAAGTCCATCTCAAGGCACTGTAAGATGTGCCTTCTCACCAAAGTCAGTTGCCACGTGTTGTTGGCAAGGTAGGCCATCTCTGCCTGGTCTCTCCTTCCCCTCCGGGCTTCCTCTCTCTGTGGCTCAGCTGCTTCACTTTCTTCCTGATTTCAGCTGCAAGCTGGCATGAGACTTGTCTCTTAGGGCTTCCTATATCAGTCTTGGCTGCTCTGCTTTCTTCCTAAGTTCAGCTGTAAGCTATCAGGCATATGGCTCATCTCTCCTCAGGGCCTCAAGCTATTTGAACCTTCTCATTTCTGTCACATGGCAGGATCAAAAGTGGCAGAGCTCTCTCTTCCTGTGTCTTTCTCTGTGTTTCCATTTATTTCAGACCCAGCAATGGGGCGGAGACCCAACCTGAGCCATGCCTTACTGACATGGTCGAAAAAGCCCTAAAGCAATCTTTCATTAAAATATATTTTTAAAAGATACTTAGATTATATAAATGTTACATAAAAAATATAGGGGATTTCCATATGCCCCGCTCCCCATACCTCCCACATTTTCCCGCATAAACAACATCCTTCATTAGTGTGGTACATTCATTGCAATTGATAAACGCATTTTGGAGCATTGTCACTGAGCATGGATTATAGTTTACATTGTAGTTTACACTCTCTGCCACACAATTCTGTAGGTTATGGCAAAATATAAAATGGCCTATATCTGTCATTGCAATGTCATTCAGGACAATTCCCAGGTCCCAAAAATGCCCCCATATTACACCTGTTTTTCCCTCTCCTTGCCCTCAGAGCCTCCAGTGGCCATCGCCTCCACAACAATGTTGTAATTTCTTCCAATGCTAGAATCACAATAAGTCTATAGTAGAATACCAGTAAGTCCACTCTAGTCCATAGTTCATTCCCCAATCTTGAGGATTCTGGGATGGTGATGTCTACTCCACCTGTAATTGAGAGGAGGTTTCGATCCCATACGGCCGATGGATGGGACTGTCTTGCTTGCAGGCTCTCTTGTTTCCTTGGTATGGTGGTTGTCTATCCTCACCTCCTTGTTAGTTGTCCTGGGTGAGTCCAATGAACTGGGGAGTAGGTGTTGCAACTCTGCTGAGTCTCAGGGCCCAGCTGGCACATGGACAGCCCAAAGATTTAAGTCTCTTGGACGTATACCTACCAACTCCAGCACCAACTATAGGTTCAAATAGAAGGGACAGATGAGCCATGTGTAGGGAAGCCATAACTGAGTCCAACTCTGTCACACTCAGGAGCACAAACTCCACAGTAGGGTCCACTGGCAAGGCACCAAATTCTGGAGCTATCTGCCCTGACCATAGGACCTAGGTGTCTCCAGAGCCCTCAGGAGCCCCACTATTTGGGGTAGTATCTACTTTGACAGTCTATGAGATCCTGCTGAGATGTGCATAAACGTTACCTCTGGGATGACCTCCCAACTCACTTTGAAGTCTCTTAGCCATATAAACTCATTTGTGTTTATCTTCTCCCCCTTTTATTCAAAGTTTTTTTCCAGTTGCATTGCTAGTTGGTACTTGGTAGTAATCCCTCAGTGCCAGGGAGGCTCATCCCCGGGAGTCATGTCCCTCGCTGGGGGGAAGGTAATGCATTTATATGCTGAGTTTGGCTTAGAGAGAGGCCACATTTGAGCAACAAGGGGGCTTTCAGGAGGTGACTTTTAGGCAGCCTACAACTTACTAGGCTAAGTTTCAATTTCAAGTGCAAAGCTTTATAAGCATAGTCGTCAATATCAAGCACCCATCAATGGACCATCCTCCTTCACTAGTCATTGCCCCTGTACTTAGGGCATTGTTGCTGTTCCATTAGAGAATGTGGCTGAGCTCTCCAGGATGGGAATTCAATATTCTTTCGGTTATTGTGTGAATCTCCACCCACTGTGACAATGTCTCGTGAACATTTGAACACATTTATATACCTTATACGTATGCCCAGGTGAACTTCCCAAAGCATGTATCCCCCCTAAAGCAATCTTAACAGGTAATCTAATCAAAGGTTCCTCAACTGATTGTAGTGCAATCAAAGGGCATCATACCCAGAGGAATAGATTAGTTTACAAACATAATCTTTCTCTTTTTGGGATTCATAAAATAATCTCAAACTGCCACACTATATATATATATATATTTTTTTTTTGACAGTATGATTGTTTATTTACATTGGCAGCCCTCAAAGCATGAGCAAAGGCCCTGTGGTGAGCGGGTGTGGTATACTGGAGAAACAGCAAGGAAACCCTGAAGAAAAGCAGCTCTACACCAGGAAAAATAGGCTTATGATCCACAGTGCTTCATTGGGGGTTTGATTTTCTTTAAACATTTGCACCCCAGGACCTGAAACTTTAGAAGGCCTTTCTGTGGTAGATGCAGGTCAGGGTCACACATTAAAATCTGCCCAAGCTGGCTTTCTGCCGAGTATGAGAGTCCCTAAATCAAATAGACTCCTTTAAGAAGATCTCCAAAGCCCAGTTTCTGGGGCTCCTTTCACCCTGGTAGAATGACGGCAGCACCCTCTGGGACCCACTAAAATGCCTGAACCCATGAGCAAGGCTGGACACCTTGCAGGCTCCATTCAACCTCATCTTTCTCTCATTGCTGTTAGAAGCAACATTTTTTCTTTATTTTTAAGTATGCAAAGAACACCAGATCCTGTAATTTGTGGTCAAAAGGAGAAAATATAGTAGATATCGTAGGGCAAGATGTCCCCTGGACTGTGTGGAAAATGCATGAATTTGCTGTGTTGCTTCTTGTCCCACCACCTGCTTGAGTTCTTGGATAGAAGCATTACTTAGTTGTTGGATACTTGAGAATTTCTGAAGCAGAAGCGGGGGTGGGCTTTATCTTTTCCAACTCTTGGGATCTGCTTGCACAGTTTGAAGGAGGGATGGCTCAGAGAGCAGGGCCCATTTCTTCCTGAGAACAGGGTTCTTACTGTGCTTCTGGTTTGTTCCTGGACTAACTGGATAATTAGGCAGGATGCTTCTCTCTGTCTTGCCACAGGAAGCAATACCATCCCAAGGTCCAGCACAGCAAACTTCTGTACTGCTGGAAGTATTGTTCACTCATCTGCATTTTTACAACTACTACAATCTCTTGAAGATTCCTGCCATTTCTAACCTGGATAGCCTCTTTCTGTAGCCATTTCCTGCCACTAAATCAGCTTTGGTGATATAAAGAATGCAGGATCTGTGAGACAAGTGAAAATTTACCAGTGTCAGGCCATCCTCAAAAATGAGTTTAGGGAGCCGATATGGCTTAGTGATTGAGCACTGGCTTCCCACGTATGAGGTTCCAGGTTCAATCCCAGGCCCCTCAAAAAAAATAGTTTAATTTTCCTTTGCAGCCCTTGTACTAGCTGTGACCTGTGCCATTTCTCATTGGCCACAAGGTGTCGCAAAGGCACATATATGGGGCCTGGGCCAACAAGGGGCGCTCCTTTCCATGGGTTGCTCGATCTGGACTTGGCAGTTCACTCCTGCCGTGCTGGCTCAGGCCTTCATCCTCTTCTTCCATTCTAGTTTATGACTAGTGTCATTTAGAAATGTTATTGATTTTTTGGACATTCATTTTGTAAACAGTGATAACAATTATTATTCTAATATTTTTCAGTTGTCATGCTGTGTTTTCACTCATACAATTGTATTCTATAATAATAATAGTGATAATAGAAGGATTGTGGGAAGATGGTGATGGACTAACAGGCAGAGCTGAATTCTCTCACAAAAACTATGGAGAAAGAGCTAAAAGCTTTCCGACGGACCTGCTTTGGTGGTCAGCAGACCAGGACAGTGCTACACAACTCCTAGGAGGGTGAGGGACAGAGAGACGAAGAAGCTGAAAAGACAAACGTGAGTTACCAAGACCTTGTGGCAGCCAGGAAGGGCTCCCCCCCACCCCCACCAAGATATTAAGCTGGGGTAAAACTCCTGGCTCACTGCAGCTGACTGAGAGGGGAACAGACACCTTCCTCCTTGTCAGCTGTATCAAGGGAAAAGGGAGGGGAGGTCGGGTTGCTTTTCTTCAGTGAATTTGGCCAGCAGAATCCACTTTTTTCCAATCTGGAGATTCAACACAGGAACACCGGAAAGCTGAGACTGAAACACTTCCATGGAAAGGTGTGCTGATTAGCACCATATGCTGGCCTGTCTGGAAACTGCATGGGCAAAAAACGCACTCTATCCAACCCCTGGGAGAAAATCTGTGCCCCACTAGTGAGTCCCTAGCCTGATTTTGAAAACTTAAACTGGGCAATTTTAAACACTGAGAATAAGTTGAACCAAATATCAAAGAAGAGCTGTGTAAAAAAAAAAACATAGGGAAGAGAGAGAAATTAACCATCAGAGTAAATACACCAATATATTCAGAAGACTAAACATTAGCAAAAAAATTACAAGCCATACTAGGAAACAGGAATAGATGTCCCAGCTAAAAGAACAAACCAAATATCCTGAAGAGATAAAGAATTTAATACAATTCATCAGTGATAATCACACAACTCTCTTAAATGACGTCAAAGAATTTAAAGAAACCATGACCAAAGAAACAAAAGATATTAAGAAGATACTGGGAAAGCATAAAGAACAATTTGAAAGACTGCAAAGAAAAGTAACAGACCTTATGGGAATGAAAGAGAAGATGGATGAGATTAAAAATACATTAGAAGCACATAAGACAGAATTAGTGATTTCGAAGACAAAACATCTGAACTGGAAAAAGGAGAACAGAAAGATAAGAGAATGGAAAAAAATGGAACGGAGTCTCAAGGAATTGAATGACAATGCAAAATGCACAAAATTTGCATTATTGGTGTCCCAGAAGGAGAAGAGAATGGAAATGGGGCAGAAAGAATATTTGAGGAAATAATGACTGAGAACTTCCCAACCCTTATGAAGGACACAAATATCTATATCCAAGAAGGACAACACACCCCAAACAGAATAAATCTGAATAGACCTACCCCAAAACACCTACTATTCAGAATGACAAATATCAGAGATAAAGAGAGGATTCTGAAAGCAGCAAGAGAAAAGCAAAGCATCACATACAAGGGTAACTCTATAAGATTAAGTGCCAATCGCTCATCAGAAACCATGGAGAGAAGAAAGTGGTATGATGTATTTAAGGTACTGAAAGAGAAAAACTGCCTGCCAAGAATTCTATATCCGGCAAAGGTATCCATCAAAAATGAGTATAAGTTCAGAGTCTTCACAGACAAACAGAAACTGATAGAATATGTTACCAAAAGACCAGATTTGCAAGAGATACTAAAGGGGGTGCTGCAGCCTGAAAGGAAAAAAACAAGGGTGAGAGATTTGGAGAAGAGTTTAGAAATGAAGATTATTAGGAAGGCTAAACTAAAGGTTAAGAAGACAGACAATAGAACAATATGACAACAGAGAGCCGAAGGACAGAATGAATGAAGCAATTCCAAGTTCTCAAGTAGCCCTTCCCATCTATCCAATGAACCCTGAAATATGGAAAGAAGACCTTTCTTGGGCAAGAACACTCCAGGAGCAGCAGAAAGTGGCACAGAGGATTAAAAAGAGTGAAGCAGCAGCAGAAGGAAGATTGTTGCTGTTTGTGCAGCTATTGCTGAGAAACAGGAGAAGCTTCAACACTCAAAGAATGGTTAGTGTGGCTGCTTCTGGGGCTGCAGAGACTGTAACTGAGGAGGAAGGTGCTGCTCCAACACCAGATGGCGCTGTTTTTACAAAGCCCAAGGAAGGAAAAGGCAGAGCATGATTTATTTGAATCTGTCGTCTTTGATTATCATTTAGAGTTTTACACATAGGGACATTTATTCTGGAGAAACAGGGCAAACCCCCTGTTTGTAAGATAAGTTTTTCAGGTGAAGCATCTAAATCTAAATGGTAGCGTATTGCATAGTGTTTGGACGATGCTTCAATAAGTTATGGTTTATACTTAAGTTGAGAATTCTGAACAAAATGTTTTTGATGTATAAATTTAATTTAGTCCAAATATATGGATGGATACATTTTATTTTTAAAGATTTATTTTATTTATTTATTTCTCCCCACCCCCCTCATTGTTTGCACTTGCTGTGTCTGTTCGTCTTCCTTGTTTCTTTAGGAGGCACTGGGAACTGAACCTGGGACCTCTGATGTCAGAGGGAGGCGCCTAATCGCTGGAGCCACCTCCAATCCCTGCTTTTTGTTGTGTCTCTCATTAAATTTTTCTTCTTGTGTCTCTTGTTGTGTCAGCTTGCCATGCCTGCATGTCATGCCAGTTCACTGTCTTCTTTAGGAGACACTGGGAACTGAACCAGGGACCTCCCATGTGGTAGGCGGGAGCTCAATCACTTGAGCCACATCCGCTTCCCTGGATGGAAACATTTTATTTTATTTATTTTTAAAACATATATATATATTTTAAAGATACTTATATTACACAAATGTTACATAAACAATATAGGGATTCCCATAAGCCCTGCTCCCCACACCTCCTACACCCTACCACACAAACATCCCTCATTAGTGTGGCATGTTAATTGCAACTGATAAACGCATCCTGGGGCTTTGCCACTGAGCATGGACCATAGTTCACATTGTAGACCACACTCTCTCTCACACAGTTCTGCATGTTACATGATGTTATAAAATGGCCTATTTCTGTTGTTGCAATGTCACTCAGGACAATTCCCAAGTCCCGAAAAAGCCCCTGTATTACAACTGCTTTTTCCTCTCCCTGCCCTGAAAGCGTCCAGTGGCCACTGGCTCCACCTCAATGTTGTATTTTCTTCCATTGCTTGAATCACAATATATCTACAACAGAATACCAGTAAGTCCACTCGAGTCCATAGTTCATTCCCCAATCCTGAGGAGTCTGGGATGGTGATGTCCACTCCACCTCTAATTGAGAGGGGGCTTCAGTCCCATACGGCTGATGGATGGGACTCTCTTGCTTGCAGTTGTAGGCTCTCTCTGTTCCTTGGGATGGTGGATGGATACATTTTAAAGACACAACTTGAAAAGCAAATTCTTCAATAGTAAATAACTTGGTCAGTGTTATTAAAATGTTGTCATTGACTTTTTTTTAATTTTAAATTTTAAATTTATTTATTTATTTATCCCCCCCCCCCTTGCTGCTTGTGCTCGCTGTCTGCTCTCTGTGTCCATTCGCTGCACATTTCCTCTGTGTCTGCTCGTCTCCCTTTGTTGTGTCATCTTGCTGCACTAGCTCTCCGTGGGCGTAGGCG
>JAKSZT010053811.1:1631695-1660846 GCA_026826555.1 Tolypeutes matacus
TCTCTCCTAGAAATACACTGCTGTTACTATTCACTCTGTTTCCTTGCTTCTGTGGAGCAAGTTTGTCACAAGGCTTAAAGGTTTTTAATAATCATCTTGATTCAAAGTTGTGGTTTTGTTATATGTGGAATCTTTGAAAGTTCGGCCCAAATTGCATGCAAATGTGAACATTCTGAAGTTTCTTTTAATTCTGATTTGTGCTTAAGTTTTTGGCTTTAAAGAAGTTAAAACAATGGTAGTTGCCTCCTTCAGTATTTGTTAGATGTGTGAAGTACTGATAAATGTCACAGTGATGGTTTTATTTTTCACATTATCACTATGGGTAGTTTAGTTCTTACCACAAGTGAGTCAGTTTTTAAATGTGCATTTTTTTAAATGAGTGGCTTTTACAGATACATCATGATAAATTGTACTGCTACATTTAAAAAAACAGGGGGGGACGGATGTGGCTCAAATGGTTGGGCGTCTGTCTGCCATATGGAGGGACCTGGGTTCGATCCCCGGGTTCGATCCCCGGGACCTCCCGGTAAAATAAAATAAAAATAAATAAATAAATAAATAAAGATTAAAAAAAAAACAGGGGACGATGTGGGAGAGGGAGGGGGGTACATGGGAATCCCTCATACTTTCTATGTAACTTTTCTGTAATCTAAAACCACTTTAAAAATAAAGTTTATTATATTTAAAAAATAAAAAGCACATCTAACAACAAAATAGTGATAATAATGGTTTTGTGCCAACTTTCCGATATTATCATTTCCTATTTCATTATTTCATTGATTTCTTCTATTGTCTACCTGAATTGCCCTGTAATTACAGAGCAGGATTAAATAACAGTGGTAATTTGGTGCACATCAGTGTCTTGTTCTGGACTTTGCTGGGAGTGCTTCCAGCGTTCCATCATTAGACAGGAAGCTAAATTTTGGTTAAAAAAATATAGATATTCTCTCTCTGAATATTAATGTGGGATCCTTTCACAATGTAGTTTGTTCCTTTTGACCTATCATTTATGCGAATTATATTAATCTGTTTCCTAATATTGATCCATTTTTGCATTCCTGGAATAAATCATACATAGTCTTGGGTTATGATTCTTTTGAATAAAATTTCTTTTTTTATCTATTATTTTGGCATTAATATTTGTACATGGTATTAGTCCATAATTTTCTTTGTGCTCTTTCAGTCAGATTTTGGTACCAGCGTTTCACCGTCTCTGTAAAAAGAATTTGAAAGATTTTCTTCTTTCTTTACACCCTGAGGCATGTTAGATAGCATTGAAATTATCTTTTCCTTGAATGTTAGAGATCATTGGCCTGGAAAATCAACTGGGCCCACTTCTTTTTTGTTAGGTAGCTCTTTGAAGACTTTCTCAATTTCTGTGGTTATTGGTTATTGGTTTTCATTCTTCTTGTGATGGGAAGTGTTTAAGAAACCTCCCAACGATTCTCTGAAACAGCTAAAATCCTTCTAACAATTTCTGTGGCTTAATCAGCCATGATTGGCTTCTGTTGCTTGCAGCTAAGAACCCTGATCCACACAAATCTTTACTGAAACCTTAATATCTTGATTACTCAACTCTAGAAAAAAGCAATCTATCACTCTTTCATCATGAAAGATGAGGAAATTAGCATGCTTCAACTACTGCCCTTCCCTCATTTCTCAAGTTTTGTCAATAAGTGCTGGAATTTCTGTCCCAGTTTATAAAAGTTATATTTTTGCATTTTATCACTTTTGAGATTTAGAACATTTCATGTTATTTTCTGTAACTATTATTCCCACAATTGTTAAGCTTGTCTGATATTAAATTTGCCCAGTGGTCCTTACCAATCCTTCCATACTCTGGTCTGTTCTTGAGTTGTTGATTTTGATTAGTCTCTTGATTGGCAGGTTGTTTTCAGCAAGGTGCTTTTTTTTTTCTTCCAAGAAGGGCTCCTTGCATATTTAAGAATATTTTCCTATTGCTGGCATACAAGGAAGACAGTTGAATTAGTACAAAATTCCTGGGTCATACTTTATTCTCCCAGAATCCTGTAGCCATTGCTGTAATGTTTTCTGAAACTGAATGTTGTTGGAAGATATCTGAGGTCAGCTTAATAGCTTAATTTTCCCCCTTGTTGATTATTTGCTTCTTTTCCCAGTTGCACGTAAAAATCTTTCTTTATCATTAAAGTTCCATAAATTCATTAAGATATAGCTGGGTGTTGATTGTTGTCTATTATTTTTACCTGGAATATGGTGTGTCTTTTAGAACTGCAAACACAGTTCTACTTTTATTTCTTGAAAGCTTTTTGCCTCTTGGACCTATGAATCTTTTATCTTGTATTTGATCTACTCTCTATTTCTGGGCCACTATTTGTCTGAGTGCCAGACCTTTGTTGTCCCTAATATCTTTGCTATTGTGTAAATGCATTCAGCTCTTTGTCTTTTTCCTTTATTTTTATGTATTTATTCTCACACCTATAGTTTTG
Source organism: Tolypeutes matacus (assembly GCA_026826555.1). NCBI lineage: Eukaryota > Metazoa > Chordata > Mammalia > Cingulata > Chlamyphoridae > Tolypeutes > Tolypeutes matacus. Next base: position 1,634,164 of record JAKSZT010053811.1, read on the forward strand.
AATCACTGACTTTTTTTCCCGCCATATTAATTTTGTCTCTTGCTGTTTTTCACTTATTTATTTGTTCTGCATTGATGTTATTTTGATCCTCAATTTCATTCCTTAGCTTTATAATCTCATCTCCAACTTATTCTGTGGGATTTACCTTTTGTTTGCATTTTAATTTAATTTCTTAATCAAAGTTGTACACAAGTGTGATTTAAAAAGTCAAATAATTCTACAAAGAATATTATGAAAAACAACAATCTTCATTCCCTCCTTTTCAGAAGCAACTGCTCCATATAGCTAAATAAACATGTTTGTGTTGCTGTTTCTTGGTTTTTAATATTTAGATATTATCTCTGATCATCCCACTCTGAAAGCTGAGTCTAACCCTCTTTCACTACTTATTCTTGCAACACCACGTGCACATTCACACATCCTCCTCTCCCTCCTCTAGGTCTAGTCGTACCTTAATTTTTAGATAAATATAAAGCCATTTACATTATGATCATGTTCAAATACCTGCAAATGCTTTGCTTTCCACATATTCCTTGGCCATCGTATTTTCAAGTCTACATGAAGAAATCGTCCCAAATGTACCTGAACATTTAGAATGCCAGATTTTACATAGAGCTGATAATTTTCGTTTAATTTTAGGTGATCCATTAAAGTGTGACTAATTAAGAGTCTTTCAAGTGCCAGAATCTCTAGATATCTGCACTATTACCCAGTTTTCAGCATGTGCTCTCAATTTCAAATGAAATATTCCTTTCACTGGCCAGCTCTATCACCACAGTGCACCAAATAACACTAATGATGGCGGCGAAGTCAAATGAAGGCAGACTACTCGGGTTAGAGGTTAGTGCACTGTGCCATTCCCACAGTGCCTCAGGAAAATCGTGTTTGGCCTTATGTCTCTTCCAGTCATCTTCTGTCCACTGAGTTGTGCATCACCAAATCACACAGACAGGAAAGAGTGGAGCTGAGCTTTGAACTCTGGTGGTCAGTCTGGCTCCAGCTCAAATCCATCCCCTCCATCATATCTTGTCCTCAGTGCTCATTCTAAGCAGACTAATAATGCTTGATCATTTCTCTTTTGCGTGTTTGTGTTTGGCCTCCTATTAGTCTGTGAACTTTTTTTTTTTTTTTTTTTTTTTTTTTTTTTTGCTTCCCTTTCAGCAGAGAGTGCAGGCCCTGGGACAGAGTAGTTGCCAGTAAATGACGGCAGTTGGTGTAGTAATTTTTGTATCTGGATGAGAGTCACTAATTCCTGCAATGATCCTGAAATGTAGCTTTGGACCAGGCATTTGGAAGTTCCGTGTATTGGGCTGTACAGTTGCAGCATGAACTTGTATTTGTTGTCACTTATTTGCTCAGAGTCAGTCTATTTGTTCCACCAGGGACCTTTACAATTGTGAGTGCCCACAGAAGCTACTCCCAGGTTCAGTAATATGGTTGACATAAGCCTCTAATGGTCTCCCCTGGGGTTCTGTTGCCAAGGTCCTTTCATCTTTTCTAAGTCTCTTTACAACTAATAAAACCATTGGATGTAATCCCAGAGCCAGGTCTCCCATCCCCAGCCCAGTTATAGGTCGGAAAGTCAGGATTACTTTCCTGAGCACGTTGTGAGCCATGCTTCTTTGAAAAGCGTCTCTCTCTTCCCCGGCTGTGAGTGTAGTTGGAGATGTGCCAGATATAGGTGACCTTTGCATGTCCCTTGCAACTGCACTGGGTTTCATTTTACCTATCTTGGGCTTCACTGCGGCCATGCGGCATGGGCATTGGGGTAGAAGAGGGGGGCTAGAGGGTAATTCAGATCCAGATGAGTTTCTTGGCATAGCCTGGGCCCCAGAAATCATTGGCAAGCTTGCTCCCTTGCACCTGTCCCAGGTGGACTTCAGAGTCTGGGGGCCAACAAGTTGGGAAATGTTCATAGTTACAGAAAAATGGTGAAATTTAGCTTGCACCTCTGGGAAAGGAAGAAGAAATACTTAGCTCTCCTACACTGCTTGCCTTTCAGAAGTAGAAGAGAATTACCTATCAAGGACCCAGTCCTTGAAAAAGCTATCAGGAAATAATTTATTCACTATTGTTATAGGAAACTCTTAGGTTCTCAAGGTCATTTTAATATCTTACTGCTGAGTTTTTCAAGTCACTCATGATTGAGTAAGTTGGTTTTGTCAGAAGGAAAGCACCTGCTTGAACAGAGGCCATGGTTCTTTCAATCCCCAGCAGAACTAGAAGCAAAAGTGTTGGGTAAATGAAGACTGTGGTTTGTGTTCCTTCAGTGAAGGAAGCCTGACAACAGACCTGGGAGAAGCCTGGCTGACTTGAGTCAGCTGCTCAGCTCATCTCGAGGATGCGATTGGGTGACAATTCCACCTTACACCCGGGTATCTGAAAGGTCATTTTTGGTGTTAAGTGCCAACCATGGATTTCTTGGTGAAGAACGTGTTGGGACCTTTTGCTTGGGGTGGTGATGGCACTGTCTCAATGGTGCAGGTTATTTTTGAGTGCAAAAAGGCAGTAGAGGCTGCTCCCCTTAGACCTCCAGGCACAGTTTCTCAGAACATAAGGGTCAGTCGACTCACATGAGCTCATCTGCATGGGGTTGGAGTCTGCCCTGATGGCAATGAGAAATGATCATCCTCCAAAATGACTTAGCCTGTAGGACAAGAGGAGCTCGTCATGGAGCAAGCTCCCCTTCAGTGGCTTTTAAAAGGCTATATGTCTTAGTGCCTGCTTTTCCACTACTGAGGGTAAACAAAGCCTTTCTAAGGAAAAAGCAGGCAAGGATAGCTTTCAATGACAAATACTTACAATAATGTCCAGAAATGATATCTTTGCAAATATTTAAACTAGTTTTAAAATGTGTGTGTGTAGCACATAGCTTTACAAAAAAATTTTTTTTGTAAGGGGGTAGCAAAAATGATTGAAATCCATTGGTCTGGTGAGCAGAGCTTGGACAGGAATTCCAAGGCCCAAGCCAGAACTGGAGCGTGCAAGTTTTTTCATATGCCAAAGGCATGGAAATGCCTCCCCAGGGTGCCGCACAAGAAAGTTGCATTCACGTGCACAACCCCACGGCGAGCTCTGACTTTGTTTAGGCCATACACTAGGTCCCAGGTAAAGATGGGAAGGACATCACGGCCGCTTCCAGAACCTCACAGTGTTGTTAGATTCAAGCACGACGAAGGCATGAAAGCACTGGGAGAAATGTGAAGTGCTGGAACCACACGAGAGATGTGGCAGGGCTTCTTAGTATGGAGTCTCCCATTGGGCTAAGCAGCCCTGTGCAACAGCAAAGAGGGCTCTTTTCCTTGACAAAGCCAGGCTGTCAGAAGTCTTGGGGGGCTCTGAGGAGGGGTCAGGCTGGCTGCTCTGGGACCAAGGTCAAAGTTTATCTCCCTTATTCTGGCACCGGCACTCTACACTTATTATTATTTTTTGTACATTTAATAATTGAAAATATAAACAATTAACTAAAAAGTAAACACAGATGAATAAATATATACATTTCTCAATTAAATGTAATGGATACATATATAAATTTTTTTTTGAATCAAACAATATGTTACACAATATATTTGGTTCATAGTAACACATTCATACAATATTTGTCCTTTTGTGTTTGGCTTGCTTTACTCGACATAATGTCCTCCAGGTTCATCCATGTTGTCATATGATTTATGGCTTCATTTCTTCTTATAGCTGCATAATATTCCATCGTGTGAATAGACCACAGTTTGTTTATCCATTCATCTGTTGATGGACACCTGGGTTGTTTCCAGCTTTTGGCAATGGTGAATAATGTGGCTATGAACATCGGTGTGCAGATGTCTGTTCGTGTCACTGCTCTCAGTTCTTCTGGGTATATACCCAGTAGTGGTATTGCAGGGTCACGTGGCAAGTCTATATTCAACTTCTTTAGGAACTGCCAAACAGTCCTCCATAGTGGTTGTACCATCCTGCATTCCCACCAACAGTGAAGAAGTGTTCCTATCTCTCCACATCCTCTCCAGCACTTGTAGTTCTCTTTCTTTTTCATAGTGGCCATTCTGATAAGTGTGAAATGATATCTCATTGTAATTTTGATTTGTATTTCCTTAATCAAGAGTGATGTTGAGCAGTTCTTCATGTGTTTTTTTGCCATTTGTATTTCTTCTTTGGAGAAATGTCTATTCAAATCTTTTGCCTATTTTTTTATTGAGTCGTTCGTCTTTTTATTGTTGAGGTGTAACATCTCTTTGTATATCCTGGATATTAAACCCTTATCAGATATGTGATTTCCAAATATTTTTTCCTGTTGAGTTGGCTGCCTTTTCACCCTTCTGACAAAGTCCTGTGAGGTGCAAAAGTGTTGAATTTTGCAGAGGTCCCATTTATCTATTTTTCCTTTTGTTGCATGTGCTTTGGGTCTTGAAATGCTTCCTTACATTTTCTTCTAGCAGTTTTATGGTCCTGGCTTTTATATTTAGATCTTTGATCCATTTTGAGTTGATTCTTGTATAGGGGGTGAGATACGGGTCCTCCTTCATTCTTTTGGTTATAGATATCCAGTTCTCCCAACACCATTTGTTGAAGAGACTGTTTTTTCCCATTAGCATGGACTTGGTAGGTTTGTAAAAAACCAGTTGACTGTATAGGTGAGGGTTTATTTCTGGATTCTCAATTCTATCCCACTGATCGATGTGTCTATCTTTATGCCAGTACCATGCTGTTTTGACCACTGTAGCTTTGTAATATGTTTCAAGGTCAGGCAGTGAAATTCCTCCCACATTGCTCTTCTTTTTTAGAATGCTTTTGGCTATTCGGGTGCACTTACCCTTCCAGATGAATTTGGTAATTGCCTTCTCTAATTCTGTAAAGTAAGCTGTTGGGATTTAGATTGGAATTGCATTGAATCTATAAATCAATTTGGGTAAGATTGACATCTTCACGATATTTATTCTTCCAATCCATGAATACAGAATGTCTTTCCATTTGTTTAGGTTTTTTTAAATTTCTTTTAGCATTGTTTTGTAGTTTTCTGCATATAGGTCCTGTACTTCTTTGGTTAAATTAACTCCTAGGTATTTGAGTCTTTTTGTTGCTATTGAAGGTGGAATTTTCCCCCTGATTTCCTTCCCAGGTTTTTCATTACTAGTGTACAAAAACATTACTGATTTTTGCATGTTGATCTTGCATCCTGCCACTTTGCTGAACTCATTTATTAGCTCAAGTAGCTTTGTCGTGGATACTTCAGGATTTTCTAAGTACAGGATCATGTCATCCACAAACAGTGAGAGTTTTACTTCCTCTTTTCCTATTTGGACGCCTTTAATTTTTTTGTCTTGTCTAATTGCCCTAGCTAGAACTTCTACTACAATGTTGAATAACAATGGTGACAGTGGGCATCCTTGTCTTGTTCCTGATCTTAGAGGGAAAGCTTTCAACCTTTCCCAATTGAGTACGATGTTGGCTGTGGGTTTTTCATATATGCCTTTTATCTTATTGAGGAATTTTCCTTTTATTCCTATCTTTTGAAGTGTTTTTTATCAAAAAAGGAGGCTGGATTTTGTTAAATGCCTTTTCTGCATCTATTGAGATGATCATGTGGTTTGTTCCTTCAATTTGTTAATGTGGTGTATTACATTGATTGATTTTCTTATATTGAACCAGCTTTGCATACCAGGAATAAATCCCACTTGGTCGTGATGTATAAGTTTTTTGATATGCTGTTGGATTCTGTGTGCAAGTATTTTGTTGAGAATTTTTGCATCTATGTTCATTAGAGAGATTGGTCTGTAATTTTCTTTTCTTGTAGAATCTTTATCTGGTTTTGGTATTAGGGTGTTGGCTTCACAAAATTTGTTGGATAATTTTCCTTCCTCTTCAATTTTTCGGAAGAGTTTAAACAGGATTGGTGTTAATTCTTTTCTAAATGCTTGGTAGAATTCACCTGTGAAGCCATCTGGTCCTGGACTTTTCTTTGCTAGGAGATTTTTGATGATGGATTCAATCTCTTTAAATATGTTTGGTTTGTTAGTTCTTGTATTTCTTTTAGCGTCAGTGTAGGTTGGTTGTGCATTTCTAGGAACTGGTCCATTTCATCTAGATTGTCTAGTTTGTTGGCATACAGATACAGATCATATCCTCTTATGATCTTTTTTAGTTCTGTGGGGTCATTTGTAACTTCCCCCCTTTCATTTCTGATTGTATTTATTTGCATCTTCTCTCTCTTTTTCTTTGTTAGTCTAGCGAGGGTTTTGTCAATTTTATTGATCTTCTCAAAGAACCAGCTTTTGTTTTTGTTGATTTTTCTCTATTGTTTTTTTGTTCTCAATTTCATTTATTTCTGCTCTAATCTTTATTATTTCTTTCCTTCTGCTTGCTTTGGGATTGGTTTGCAGTTCTTTTTCTAGTTTCTCTAGTTGTTCAGATAAATCTTTGAGTTTAGCTCTTTCTTGTTTTTTAATATAGGCATTTAGGGCTATAACTTTCCCTCTCAAGACTGCCTTCACTGTATCCTATAAGTTTTGATAAGTTGTATTCTCGTTTACATTTGTCTCAATGTATTTACTGATTTCACTTGCAATTTCTTCTTTGACCCACTGATTATTTAGGAATGTGTTGTTCAGCCTCTACACATTTGCGAATTTACTTTTTTTCTGTCTATTATTGGTTTCCAGTTTCATTCCATTATGATCTGAGAAGGTGCTTTGTATAATTTCAATCTTTTTATATTTATTGAGAGCTGCATTGTGATCTAACATGTGGTCTGTCCTGGAGAAAGATCCATGGGCACTTGAGAAGAATGTAAAATCCACTGAGTTTGGATGCAGTGTTCTGTATATGTCTGTTAGGTCTAACTCATTTATCATATTGTTCAAGTTCTCTGTTTCCTTGTTGATCTTCTGTCTAGTTGTTCTAATTAATGATGTGAGAGGGGTATTGAAGTCTCCAACGTTTATTGTAGAAATGTCTGTTTCTTCCTTCAGTTTTTCCAGAGTTTGTCTCATATATTTTGGGGCACCCTGGTTAGGTGTGTAGATATTTATGACTGTTATATCTTCCTGGTGGATCGTCCCTTTTATTAATATATAATGGCCTTCTGTATCTCTTATAATTTTTTTACATTTAAAGTCTGTTTTGTCTGATATTAGTATGGCTACCCCTGCTCTTTTCTGTTTACTATTCGCGTGGAGTATCTTTTCCCAACCTTTCACTTTCAGCCGGTTTGTATCCCTGGGTCTAAGGTGAGTTTCTTGTAAGCAGCATATGGATGGCTCATGTTTTTTAGGCCAGTCTATCAGCCTGTATCTTTTGTTTGGGAAGTTTAATCCATTCACATTCAATGATATTACTGTAAATGCACTATTTACTTCCTCCATTTTATTCTTTGGTTTTCATATGTTATCTTGTTTTTGTCTGTCTTTTTACTCTTTTGGTTATCCTTTCTGCTATTCTTTCTTCTATACTCTCCTCCAAGCCTCTCTCTCCTCTATTTTTCTTTCAGGTTCTAAGGCTTCCTTTAATATTTCCTGCAAAGGTGGATTCTTTTTTTGCAAACTCTCTTAGTTTCTGTTTGTCTGTGAATATTTTATACTCACCTTCATATTTGTAGGACAGTTTTGCTGGGTAAAGAATTCTTGGCTGGCACTTTTTCTCTTTCAATTTCCTAATTGTATCATAACACTGTTTTCTCGCATCCATGGTTTCAGAAGAGAAATCTGCGCTAAGTCTTAATGGATGTCCCTTGAACGTGATGTTTTGCTTCTCTCTTGCTGCTCTGAGAATTTTCTCTTTATCTTTGACATTTGACATTCTGAGTAGTATGTGTCTTGGTGTAGGTCTATTTGGATTTATTCTGATTGGGGTACGGTGTGCTTCTTTGACATGTAAGTTAATTTCTTTCGTGAGAGTTGGGAAATTTTCAGCTATGATTCCCTCAAATACTCTTTCTGCCCCTTTTCCCTTCTCTTCTCCTTCTGGAACTCCCATGACACATATGTTGTTGTGTTTTGTGTTGTCATTCAACTCTCTGAGCCCCTGCTCAATTTTTTCCATTCTTTTCTCTCTCTGTTCTTTTCTCTCTTCAATTTTAGCTGTTCTGTCTTTCGTATCACTTATTCTTTCTTCTATCATTTCGAGTCTGCTGTTGTATTCCTCAAATGTGTTTTTGACCTCACCTATTGTGTCTTTCATTCCCATGAGCTTTGTTACTTTTCTGTTCAGGATTTCAAATTCTTCTTTGCATTCACTCAGTGTCTTCTTGATGTCATTTATCTCTTTAACTATATTGTCTTTCAACTCATAAATTTGATTTTTGGAAATTTGTGCTCATCTTGCTGATTAGTTCTCTCATTTCTGCATCTCTTTTGGGACTTTGATGTATTCCTTTTCTTGGGCCATGTCTTCTGTTTTCTTAGTATGGCTTGTAATTTTTTTTCTGGTGTTTAGGAATCTGGTTAGGATGTAGTTTCCTCAGATGCTCAATCTCTTTCTCTTTTATAGGGATTTAGTGGCAAAAGGCTGTGAGTTACCACAGCTCTTTGATTTTTGGTTCAACCTGGATTGTTAGGATTATCCTGCTGGTTGCTCAAAACTGGGCACTTGACCTAGTAATTGGTTGTAGAGTCGCTTCGTAGGGCCTAAAGCAGGGAGGCTATAGAGGCCAGAAAAAGCCTCTCCTACTTATTTTTAATTTTCTTGTGTGCACTTCCTTGTTCTGCCAGGAGATGGCGCTCTTTTGAAGCTCTCAATTCAGTGCCTGGTCGCAGTGTATTTGTTGCAACACAGACCAGATCAATGTGATAGAGTTTACTGTCTGGAGGCTAGGAGCCTTGTAATTCAAACTTTCTCTGAGACAGTTCTCCAGCTTTCTCTGGCAGCCCCCTCCCTCTTCCCGGCTAGGAATTATTTCCACTCCCCTCTGAGTCCTCAACAGTCAGTCCCTGTTAGTAGAAAAGGAGATTGGAAGGTTTGTATATCTTTAGCCCCTTACAGGATCCAAGGCAAAGAATGGCACAGCCCCACCCAGCCTCTAAGATCTCTTGGGACACAGCAGACGAAATTTGTGAGTCAAAAGCTGAGTCAGCCTTAGGCTGTGTCCGTCTCTCTCCCCTTTCCTGGGATGGTAGATCCCTGGAGCCCCTTTTGTCTGTAGTCACAGGCCCAGACGCCCAAGAATTCTAAAGAGTCTTTAGTGTGGGGGAGGGTGCTGGCAGCAGCAGCCGCAGCTGGTTCCAACTCACGGTTCTGTCATCTCGATTTTCCTCTTTTTGTCCCTGTCTCCTCTGGGTGGTGTGCAGCCTTCATCTTCTGTCCTAAACCCTAGAAGATCTTTTTCGGGACTGTTTCAGCCTGTCCTTTAGCTATTTTTCTGGAGAAGAGATTCCCGTGTCTTACTAGTCCGCCATCTTCCTCTACAATTCTTAAGCATCTGAAAAGCCATCTGTTTCTTCTCTGATTCCTACTTTAAGACAAAAGTTATTTTTTCTCAAGTTGTGGGTTGTATGTCCCTCCCATTAGGTTGTGAATCTTGCATAAAATTCAGGATTCCCATACACCACCCCACCACCAACACCTTGTATCGGTGTGGAACATTTGTTACAATTGATGATAGCACATTTTTATAATTGTATTATTATTATTTTTTTTTTTTAAAGATTTTATTTATTTATTCATTTATCCCCCCCTTGCTGCTTGTGCTCGCTGGGTCAGCTAACCACGCCGTGCGGGCGGGCTTGCCTTCACCAGGAGGCCCCGGGAACCGAACCCGGGGCCTCCCATATGGTAAACGGGAGCCCTACTGATTGAGCCACAGCTGCTTCCCTATAATTGTATTATTAAAGTCCATGGTTTGACTTAGGGTTCACTGTTTGTGTAGTGTAATTTAATGGATTTTTTTAAATAAAAATTTTATTCTGTTACCATGTATGCAATCTAACATTTCCCCTTTTAATCATATTCAGATATATATTTCAGTGCTGTGGGTTGCCTTCACAATGTTGTGCTACCATCACCACCCTCCATTACCAAAACATTTCTATCATTCCAAATAGGAACTCTGTACATTTTAAGCCTTAACTTCCCATTCCCTATCCTGACCCTGTCCCCTGGTCAGCTCAATTCTAGATTCTGACTTTATGCGTTTGCTTATTCTAATTGTCTCAAATCAGTAAGATCATACAATATTGGCACTCTACAATTATTAAGCATCTGAGAAGCTGTCTGTCTGTTTCTTATCTGATTCCTACTTTAGGATAAAAGTTTAAAGCCATCAGGAAATGATTAGATTGTGTGTCAACTGGATTTGAGTATGATTTATGTTGTTAAATCATACTCAAATCCAGTACTTCTCAAACTTTAGAGGCATCAGAACTACCTGTAGGGCTTGTTAAAAGATTGGTAGGCTCCACCCCCAGTGTTTCAGACTCAGTAGGTCTGGGGTGGGAGCTGAGAATGTACATTTCTAGTAAGTTCCAGATGATGTTGCTACTGCTGGTTCACAGACCCCACTCTGAGAGCCACTATCTACCACATGCATTTATCTATCTATGGAAATTGAGATAATTAAGGTCGTCCTTTCCTCTTTGGTGCCTCCCTCTGCCTAACCCTTCTCATCCTATATTGGAATGGTTGAATTTTCTCTTCCCATAGATAGTGAGCAGGGACTGACATATTAATCTTTGTTTCTTCTCTTTCCTCTTCCCCTTTTTAACTGGCTGTTTCCTACTCGTTCTTCATGTCTCAGTGTAGGGGTCACTTCTTCCCTGAACAGAAGTACCCTTCCTGTGTGCTCTCATAATTGTCTGTTTTCTTGTATGTCCCTCCCATTAGGTTGTGAATCCCTTGAGGACAGGGATTGTGTCCAGGAGGTTGCTAGGCATGAGTCTTGGTGTAAGGTAATGAGTCCTGGACTTCAAAAAAACATGGGAACAAAGTAAAAGGGATGGATATGAGATACATTGCAAAAGAAAATTTCTCACAGTGCCTGACCACAGTAGAAGTCCATAAATGCTTATTCAATTAAATGGACATCTTAACAGAGTTTGTTGATTGATGGTATAGGGAGAGTAAAATGGAGAAGGGAGCTAATAATCATGTCACTATGAGGTCCTGTTCCCCTTGATAAGATACAATGTACAGGGCTCATATCCTCCATGGTCTTCTTCCCCAAACTCCATCACCCCTGTCTGATCATGAGAAAAGACCTCAGCCAAAACCCAAATTGAGGAACATTCTACAAAACAGTTGACCTGTGCTCTTCAAAACTGTCAAGGTGCTGAAAGACAAGGAAAGACCAAGAAACTGTCACAGGTTAGAAGAGGCTAAGGAGACATGTTGATTAAATGCAGTATGGTAACCTAGTTTAGATCCTGGAACAGAAAAAGGCCACTGGTAGCAAAACTGGAGAAATATTCTACTGCCCTTACCAATATTTTGTGGTTCAATCTGTCTGTTTCTGATGGAGATGGGTCACAATTTCCCACTATGATTGTGCATTTGTTAGTTTCTTCTTATAATTCTGTCAGTTTTTGCTTTACACACTTTAAGACTATGTACTTTTGTGCATATCGGTTTATGCTTTTATACTTATTGGTGGATTATTCCTTTATTATTATGTAGTGTTCCCATTTCATTCTTAATAATATTTATTCTTTTGTCCCAAATTAGTTTTTGCCTGATTTTCATTTGTTAGTATATGCATGACATATTTTTCTGAAGTTTCTTTATTTTCGATCTTTCAACTCAGTTTTATTTTTAGGTGGGTTTCTTACAAGTAGTATATGGCTGGCTTTAAAAAAAATCTGGTATGATTATCTGCATTTTAGTAGGTGAGTTTAATTTCTTTAAATTTATGATAGTTACTGATATAGTTGAATTTATTTTTATTGTCTTATTTTGTGTTATATCTTTTAATTTTCTTAATTTTTCAATCTTCTGGCTTTCTATTATATTTATAAAGCTTCCTATATTGCATTCCCTTCCTTTGCTTGTTTGGAAGCCTTAGATTTAATTTCTATTTTTTAGTAATTTTCCTTAAAATATTTTAACATATATACTTAACTATAATTAATTTCTAAGACAACCTTAATTTGTTCAGTATTTCTGTCCTCCTTTGGAAAATGACATGGACCTTGACATGATTTAACTCTTCATTGAACATCTCTCCCTATCTTCTCATTGTTGCTAGAGCTTTATTTTACCTTTATTTTTTTTTATATCTTTTTTTTTTTAAAAAGATTTTATTTATTTATTCATTTATCCCCCCCTTGCTGCTTGTGCTCACTGGGTCAGCCAACCACGCCGTGTGGGCGAGCTTGCCTTCACCAGGAGGCCCCGGGAACCGAACCGGGGCCTCCCATATGGTAAACGGGAGCCCTACTGATTGAGCCACAGCCGCTTCCCTTACCTTTATTTTTTAATATTAAAAACGAATTGCTTGGTCCAGCAGGTCTACCACAGTCTCTCCCTAGAGTTAAACAACAGCACAGAAGAAACTAGCCGTTCCTTAGAAGCCCCTAGACAACAAATAGACTCCCTTGCTACTGTGGTGCTGCAAAATTGCAGATCCTGGAGTAACCTGCCTGTTCCTCAAGGAGCAATGCTGTTTCTATGTAAATTGCTCCAGAACATTCCTGAACAGCATTTGAAATCTACAAGATTGGCCTTTCTTGTTCCCATGCTTCAGTATGTCATGGCTGGCCCCCCTTTTGGGGCTGCTTATCACCATTTTCTTTATCCTTTTAGTAAGACCATGTATCTTAAAAATTCTAACTAAGTTTATTTCTTCCAGAATCAATGCCTTCTAGAACGAGGCATTAGTCATACAGGGATTTCATCTAGTTCCAACCATAGCACCAGACTTGCCTTCCCGCAACCTCAGTAGAATACCCAGAGAGTGTCACAGGAACTACTGTCCCTAACCAGCAGGAAGCAGCTACAGAAGAATGATCATTTCCCTTCAGCTCCCTCTTAAGAATAAGGGTGTAAACTCTCTGAAGGGGGAGTTGAGACAGGTTAGTATAGGGAAAGAGGGAAGACTGAGTCACAGCTGGGACCAAGCAGGAAACATGGCCATGAGACCCCGCCCAGAAATACCAAGGGAAGGCTGCTACTAAGATCAGAGCCAGAAAGACCCCGCCAAGACCCTGGCCACGAGTTCCCATTTGGAACTCCCTGGGGGTCAAGAGGAAGCCCTGGATAACTTCAAACAGGCCTCTCCATTGGTGACCAGTGGAGAGGTGGGGCTCATAAGGCAAACAATCAGAACAGCAAACAGCTGGGGCCCCTCCCCAACATTAGGAAAGGGGAGGAGGAAAGCTCTTAAAAAGGCCTAACCGGGGGCCCCACATGTGTGTGTCACCCTGTAGCATGTCCACACCTATGCCTGGGGTTGTGTACTACCTCTTTTCTTGTTTCTTAATAAACTCTTTACTCTCTTTCCTAAAAAAAAAATAATAATTGCTTGGGGAGTGGGTGTAGCTCAGTGCTTGAGGACCTGCTTTGTATATACAAGGTCCCGGGTTCAATCTCTGGTGCCTCCTTTACAAAAAATTAATTGCTTAATGGGTGCAGAGTTTCTGTTTGAGATAATGAAAAATTGGGGTAATGGATGCTGGGCATGGTAGCACAATATTGTGAATGTAATTAATACCACAGAATTGTACACTTGATAGTGGTTAAAATGGGAACTTCTGAGTTGTAGATACGTCACTACCATGCAATGTTGAGAAAGAATGCAGTAGCTGTCTAGACACTGTTTTATGAATGAAGGACTGAATAAATGATGGCAAATAGAAAAGTCATTTTCTAAAAATTCTTTTTCTTTCAGGAGTGAATTAAAACTACCCTCACATACTAGTCATCAACAAGACCTTCCCTCTTGATCACCTTCCTGACCAAGCATCGTCCTCAATGGCTCTTCTAACGAAGATCAAAGGGTGGAAATTCTTTTAGCTTTCTCGTGTTTGGAAAAAAGTCTATCTTTCCCTCTTTTCTTGCGCATGGTAATATTTATTTAATTTACTGTTTGCCCACAATCACATATAATTTTACATAAATACAGAAATGTGGTCATAATAAACGTACTGGAGGCCTAGTACAGGGTCTTTTGTTTTCTTTTTTGAAATATTTGTGTTTTTTTTTAATTTTTAAAGAAGCTTTAGATTACATAAATGTTACATCAAAAATATGCCTTGTTTTCTTTTTGTTTTGTTTTGACTCTGCTTCTTCCCCATTGCCCTTCCCATCTCCATTCATTTCACCCTTCCACATTTTCAGCATCCTAGTTTTCTCACTTAATAACTAATGTTAATCTCTCCAAATTGATTGCCAGAATTCTAATTCATACTGTTTAATGCTTGCTTAATACTTGCTGGTGCTGACTGACCATTCCCCTCTGTTAGTCATTTGCCTCATTTCCAGCTTTTTGCCACTGTGAGAAAAGTGTCAATAAATGTGCTTTTCACATATATATTTGTCTTTGAGGGCTTTTTAAAAAAATCAATTTTATTGATACATATTAATAAAGCATACAATCCATCCAAGGTATACAATCAATGGTAATTGGTATAATCACATAGTTGTGCACTCATCACTTCAATCATTATTAGAGCATTTTAATTATTTCAATAATAATAATAATAATAATAATAATAATAAAAACAGACAAGAAAATTCCTCACCTCTCAATCTCTCTATGCTTCCCCTTTGGGGGGTTTTGATTCCCAGTAGGAATAGATATTGCCCCCAATTGCTTTCCAAAAAGACTGAGAAGTTCCCATTGCCACCTGAAATGAATAGGAAGACATTTCCCCCCGCCTCCCTGATAGCAATAAGAGTTACTGGTCTTTTAAATGTTGGCAGCGAGTCTGCACATTGTGCATTTGTTGGCCATTTGAATGTGTTCTTCTCAGAATCACCTCTCTGCTAAGTTGTACTGATGTGCAGCAGAGGGATAAAAAGAGACGGAGGGCTCTTAACAAGCAGCTAATGAGAAAGTGGGCCTGGTGGAAGAGCAGTGGAGGAGTGGACCGGCAGAGTGGCAGAGCTGCAAGGACGTCTGACTGCTCAGCCAAGGCAGGTCTGACATGCTCAGGTCAAGGACCTGATGGGAAAATCTGGGATTCTGAAATATGAGATGGGGCTATGTGGGAGGATGCCCCTGAGGATGTTAGCTCTGCATCCTGGACCCTTGGGGCTGGCAGAGGGGACCTGCCCTTCCCTAGTAGAGCTAGCATTCCTACCATGCTTGGAAGATGCTCCAGACACCTCCCCACTGCAAGGCAACAGATGCTTCCTTTAGAAACCACCTCCACCTCCTCTGCTGGCTTACAGACCAACATCTAAGATTAAAATGCAGCATCACAAGCCTGGGAACATGCCAGGCCTGGCATGGGAAGAAAGGGTCTATACACCAAAGAGTTGCAGGGCTTAGCTACCATGTACCAGATAAGCAATAATTAATGGAGTGGGGGGCACTTTCTCAGGACATAGGACTTAATACCTTGGCAATGACCCCAGGGTTTGGGGGCAAACTCTCTGCCCAGGTGGCTCTTAAAAGCCTGGAGAAAGCCATGGTGTATGCTGAATGATGTGGAAATGCCAGTTTCCCTGGCAAGTGGTACAGAAAGAATAAAGAAGCTGAGGCTGGTGGGCATGTTGGAGTAAGTGGTGTGGGAACATCCTTGCACAGAGTTGACTCTGAGCATCCTTTACCAGCCCCAAGTTTAAAGAGGTCACGTGGAGAGCTTGAAATCAACTGGGGTGAGAGTGATTACACCGCAGAAATCAGCTCCCACATGCTAAATATTTACGAGAAAACCATCAGGGATGGATATATACGTGAGGCCAGGAGGCCCCCAGAGGATTGTGTTCCATGGGAGGACACAGAGGGCACCCTTCTCACAAAGGCCATCAGGAATGCACCTGTGAGAGGGCCCCAGCCCCACCAGAAGCTCAGCGGTGGCCTCACCTGCAGGCCAGGGATGACAGTACAAGATGTCACGGGGCTGGGCTTGTTACCATCCCTGGGAATGAGGGGCTTGGACGTAACAGAGGCCAGGGTGGTGGCACACGACCCCCAGAAGTCCGGAGGCCACAATTACTGTAATGACTGGCAAGGTTGGAGGGGCAGCCAAGGGGACTTGATGCACATGTGGTTTGCCCCAGGGGCAAAAGAGATGGGCAGCCGATGTCATGCTACTTAATATATACAATCCAAGTGGAGTGGAGGAGCAGCCGTCACCATCTAATGGTGGGAAAGATGCAGTGTAGGGCTCAAGGCAAGTCCCGGGGAGAATCACCATGCAGGCCCTTTGGGTTCTGGAGCCATCTGCATCAGAGAATTATATGCTTTTCTAGAAAGCTTCTGGAGTGTTTCTGGACCACGGGACTTCCCGTTATGAGCACTGCCGATGCACTCATCTGGCATTATAACTGGGTGGGTCATAAGATGGAAATGGTACATCCGGGATCCAGCCTGAGCAGGACCAGAGGCACAAGTAAGCTGCGTGAGCAGGGGCCCAGACCCCCACGTCACCCATCACAGTTGTACCACTGCCTCTCCTGCAGCTCATGCCTGTGGCCGTGTGATCCCATATGACCAGCTGAAGGAGGAGGAAAAGGCCCAAGTTTGATTTATGGATGCATCGGTTCAGTATTTGGGTACAAGCCGAAAATGTACAGCAGCTTCATGAGAACCACACTCAGGGGTGGCCCTGAAAGACAATGGGGAGAGTTTCTCAACAGATGTAACTGCAAACAGTGCCCCTGGTCATTCACTTTGTGGGGAAGAAGTGGCCCTGGGTGAGAATATATCTAATTTAGTAGGTTGAATGGTGGAGGGATGGTTAAGTTCATGTGTCAGCCTGGCTGGGTTTTGGTGCCCACTTGTTTGGTCAAGCAAGCACTGGCCTGATTGTTACTGTGAGGACTTAAATCATCAGTGAGTTGATTGCATCTATGGCTGATTACATCTACAATCAACCGAGCAGAGTGCCTCCAGCAATGAGAGATGTCTTGTCCAATCAGCTGAAGGCTTTAAAAGGAGAGGTGATGATTTCAGCAGTGAGAAGAGAGAAGTTCCATCTTTCCTTCAGCCAGTCAGCTTCTCCTGGGGAATTCGTCAAAAACATTTATTGGAGCTCCCAGCTTGCAGCTTGCCCTACAGAATTTGGACTTGCCCATCCCCACAGTCACGTGAGACAATTCTTATTTTAAAATCTCATAATATTTCTCCCTCCCTCCCTCTCTCTATATATATATCCCTTCAGTTCTATTTTCCTGGAGAACCCTGACTGATGCAGGTGGCTATCAAAGCAGTATGTCCCGTGGAACCTGTAAATGTGACTATTTGGAAAAGGGGTCTTTTCAGATGTAAACTAAGGACCTTGAGATGAGATGGATTATCCGGATGGGCCTTAATCCCAACAATTGTCCTTATAAGAGACAGAAGAGGAGAGGCACAGAGATGAGGAGGCCATGTGAAGACGGATGTGGGGACTGGAGGGATGCAGCCACAAGCCAGTCACCAGAAGCTGGGAGAGCCAAGGAAGCGTTTTCCCTTAAAGCCTCCTGAGGAAGCACGGCCCTGATGGCACCTTGATTTCAGACTTCTAGCCTCCAGAACTGGGGGAGAATAAATTTCTGTTGCTTTAAGTCACCCAGTTTGTGGCAGTTTGTTATGGAAACCCTAGGAAACGAATACAGACTATATATATTGATATCTTTATTTTTCTCTCTTGGTCGTCCGGTTAGGGATCCTGGAAGTTCAGGGACAAGGAGAAGGTCTGCAGTAGAGGCTCATGAAAGGACTATGGGAGTGGGCACAAAGTGTGAAGACTTTTGAATCACACACACACTGACACCCACCACAATGCACCCTCCATGGAAGAGGCACTGAATAAACGAGCAAACAAGATGACCCGGCCAGTTGATGTTAGCACCCTGCATCACAGGTGACCCCAGATGTCCTCACAGGCACATGCACAGAGTGGTCCCAGAGACATAGGTGGAGGCCCAGGAGTGCACTCTCACTTATCAAGGTGGCTCCATCTACTGTTGCCTCTACTTGTCCAGCCTGCCAGCAACAGGGACTGACACTGAGTCCCTGATGTGGCACTCATCAACTATACCAGACCTCTTACAACCTGAAAGGGCAGGCAGTTAGTCCCAAGTGGGAGAGATACATATTCAAATCCATTACAGGGCATCCCAGCAGCTGGGGGAAAGAATTGATTAGATCTCCGTATGATGGAATGAGACAATCTTGAAGGCATATTGTGTAAAAAGCACGGTGCAGCACAGTGGAGCTAGTCTGCTATGCCTGTGCAAACCAGGAAAGGATATCTATTCTCCCGTGCTTGGATACCCATGGAACCACTTGGGAAGAGTATTTACAAATCTGGTTAACAATGTGGGGAGGAGGATTGGAAGTCAAGGGGAAGAGGGAGACTTACTTTTCATTGTATACCTTTAGGTACTGTTTGAATTTTGTCTTTAGCATGTGCATATGCCACTTTTTTAAAAAAAGTAAAAATGGTAAAACCACACTTGTTTTAAAGAAGATTAAAAAACGGGAAAGAACCAACTGAGCAGGAGAGGGAGGGGGAGGCAGTAGTGCCAGAGCTCCTGCAAAAGCAGCTGGAGATGGGGTCCAAAGCCCAGGCGCCAGGATGGGCGGGGGACAGAAAGGCCTTCATGGGTGGTGGAAGGGAAGGCACAGACAGAACAGGGCAGGGACAGCAGGTATGTGTGCCGGGTCTCAGGGAGACGAGTGAGTCCCTGTCTGGTACCGTTGCTTTCTTTACAAAGTGAAAAGCAAGGTAGTTCTGCTGAGGGAGGGGAAGAGAGGGTAGCTCTTTCAGTTTGCTAAAAGCTGCTGAAAGCAATGTACCCGAAGTGGGCTGGCTTTTAAACCGGGGTTTATTGGCTTGCAAGCTTACAGTTCTGAGGCTGAGTAAAGTGTCCACATCAAGGCCGTCATGAGGCAATGCTTTCTCCCTGAAGACAGGCTGCAGGCAATCCTGGACTCCTGTGTCACATGGGAAGGCACATGGTGGCGTCTGCTGGTCTCTGCCTTCTCCTCTGGGCTCCGTTGCTTCCAGCTTCTGGCTGCTCCATCTGTGTCTTTCTCTCTCAGCCTCTATGGGTTCCTCTCTGAGCTCCTGTGTCTCTCTCCAGCTTCATCTCATTTATAAAGGACTCCAGTAAGAGGATTAAGACCCACCATGGGTCACATCCTACTGAAGTAACTGAATCAAAAGGAGGCCCCACTTACAATAGGGTCACACCCACAGGAATGGATTAGCTCTAAGGACATGATCTTTTCTGGGGTCCATAAAAGCCTCAAACTACCACACTAGCAGAGTCCCAAGGATGAAGAGAGAGAAGGTGGGAAAAAGTTCTTGGGGTGCGGTCCATTGGGGGAGGGAAGGAAGGAGGAAGCAGAATTGACGAGAAGTGCACCAGAGGCTTTACCTCAGTAGGTAATGTTTCTTAAGATGGGTGGTGGGCATGTGGGAATTTGCCCTAGCCTTCCTTATCCCTTTGGGGATGTCTGAAATAAAAAACCACTGTGGGGTGTGGGAGAGGGAGTTAACCAGACATGGGCAGGGAGTGTGGAAGGCCTGCTGGAAACGGGAGAGTGCGAATTTATGGTGGACCTGGTCTCTGTATCCTTCTCCGGCAGAGCAGGCTTCTTAGGTGCTGGCCCAGGGAAACCAGATATTGGAGTTCCAGTAGTCCAGGGGTGTTCAGACACGCCAGGTTGCTGTTTTGAGAAACCAGCCAGATTAGGGATGTGTAAGCGAGAGTCAACAGAAGACGGATGAGTTTGAATAGGAAAGAGAGGAAGGGAGGCAAGTAAGGGATGGAGGCCTGCTGGAGTTGGGGAATCCTAAGGTTCGAGGGCCTTGTAGAAACCAAGGAAGGGGTCACACCCCAAACGTCAGGGCTGCTCAGCTCTGGGAACTTAGAACCTGTAGTTTCAGGGAAAATTATGAGAAACAATTGCCCCTGTCCCATCACCGCCTTGCAACCAGTGTTAGATGTTTGGTGTGGGTCCTTCCAGACCTTTTAAAAACTACATATTAATGTTTACATACAAATATATGTAGCCACAAATAACATACAGGAGTTTTTTTGGGGGAGGATTAATTTACAAATTTATATCCTGCTCTGTGTATTATTCTGTGACTTGCTTTATACAGTCATCAGATGGCTTTTGAAATCTATGCCAACACAGCCTCATTCACTCCCCCTTGACTGCTGCATTTTAATCTATCAAGTGAATGTGTAACATTGCATTTACCCATTTTCTTATCGACGGGAATGTACACTGTCCCCAGTTTTTCCTATCACCAACATCCTTGGGCACGTGCCTTTATACATGTCATGTACCACTGTTTCTCCAGGAGTTGCACCTGGCAGTGTAGCTGCCAGGTCATAGAGGGAAGGGGCAATTGCAAGTTTTTTTTTTGTTTTTTTTTTTTAAAGATTTATTCCCCCCGCCCCGTTGTTTTTGTGCTCACTGTGTCCATTCGCTGTGTGTTCTTTGGTGTCTGCTTGTCTTCTCTTTAGGCAGCACTGGGGACTGATCCTGGGACCTTCTGGAGTGGGAGAAAGGCACTCAATCTCTTGCGCCTCATCAGCTCCCTGGTCTGCTACGTCTCTTATTGTCTCTCCTTTGTGTCTCTTTTTGTTGTGTCATCTTGCTGCGCCAGCTCTCCGCATGGGCCAGCACTCCACACGGGCCAGCTTACCTTCACCAGGAGGCCTGGGGAATTGAACCCTGGACCTCCTATATTGTAGACAGGAGCCCAATCGCTAGAGCCACATCCACTTCCTGCAATTGCAGGTTTGATACCATCATTTCAGTGCACTGACACTGTAGTCAGACTGCCTCATTTCAACCCTGCCACTGAGACTTACAAGCTGAATGACCACAGACCAGCCATTGAGCCTCCCTATGCCTCTTCCCTCACCTAGAATATAGCCTGAGTCTGGCACACTTCAATCATAGGATTGTTGTGTTTGGTGCATATTTATCTACAGTGCTTCAAAGAATGCTAGGAGCATAGTAAGTGTTGCATACTATTTGCTATTCACAGATTCTGCCCAATTCCCCTGCCAGATTGCTATCCCAATTTACAGGCCCACCAACATGTGCAAAAAAGCATTGGTTTCCTCATCCCCTCTGCAACCTTTGGAAGGGGGCGATGCCCCTTAAGTATAGCAAATCTGAGATGTGCAAATTGATTTGTGGCTTTAGTTTGCACCTGCAGATCATTTATGGTGAGCATCATCGGAATTCCCTCTCCTTTGAATTAACTCAGGGGCCGGCAAAACTGTTGCCTGCGGCCCAAATCCAGCTGGCAGGTAAAGCTATACGGGTGCACCGCAATTGGGTCACACGGCGGCCGGGGAAGCTTTCCCGCCAAAACGGCGGAGGCGAGGCATTGCCACGGAGACCGCACCTTTGACCGAAAAGGTGCGCCGATCCTTGGCTATGAACTGCTCCCACCCTCGGGCCGCTTGCCGAGAGCTGACTGGCGTGCACCTCTTTTCTGCCCTAGGTGCTCGTTCAGGTCACCCCTGCGTTCAGCCCTCGCGGCCCCAGGAGAGGGGGGCTGCTACTTCCCCGTTCCAGGGGTGGGAAACGGCGGCTCGGCGGGGGAGGCACCTTGGAAGCCGGGACCCGCCACCCTGCCCCTCCGGCGACAGCCCAAGCCCGCCCCCACGCACTTGACCCCGCAGCGCCTTCGAACTCGCCTTTCACCGCCAACGGTCGGCTCCCCGGGGCGACAAGGCCCTCGCTCCTCATTGGCCGCGTCCTCCGACGGCGGGCCCCGAGGCGCCCGCTGATTGGTGGACGGTGGCGCGCGTGCGCGCGGCTCCGCTGTGGGCGCCGCCCCGCCCCCCGCGCGCAGACGCCTGGCTCTTCCTCCCGCGGCGCGGAGCGCGGCGTCTCGGGCCTCCGGAGCCGGCCGCCTGCTGGGGCAGCGCACGCCATGAGCTCCCCCAACGACGACGAGGTGTCTGCCTGGGGACGGGTGTCGGCGTGGGTGAGGGAGCCCGGCGGGGTGGAGGTGGGGGGTGAGGGCCCCTGGGGGCAGCAGGGGGTCCCTCGGGTCGAAGGGGGCCTGGAAGAGGGACCCCGGGGGGCCCAGGGGGGGCCTGGATGAGGGGTCCCCCGGGGCGGGGCGTCCCACGGGTTGGCCCCCCCCCGCCCCTTCTGGCCTCAGGGAGTCCCCTGAGGCGGCTGGGGAAGCCCTAAGAGGGTGGGTAAACGTGGGTTGAATGTCACCGGGCTTCTCCAGAGTCTGTCTTCCCTGGACGAGCTCGATTCGTCGGACGAGTTCCCTGCGATGCCGCTGATGAGGGAGGGCACGTTTCCTAAGGAAGGACCCCAGGCGCGGCCCAGCCACCCGGAGGATGCCGGTGACACAGCCAGACAGGGCGCTTCTTGGGGGAGAGGCGCCGCCCTGGCCCCCGTCCCCGGCGCATTAGCCTCAACCACCGAGGAAGGGCAGTTTGCCGGAGAGCTCGACTTCTCTTCTCCTGAGAAGTCGTCAGCCAGGAAAATGCAGAGCGTGGTGTGCGGGAAGAGAGGGGGCAGGCCCAGCTACCTCCCCCAGGCCACTCCTGGGAAGAATGTGCCCCAGGAGGCGAAGCCCAGGGTGGCCTCAAAAGTTGTCCTGGAGAGAAAATCTCAGGCTTGTGTCTTGGGAGGTCCCCTGGGACCAGCAGTCTTCTCCCCAATCTCTGGTTTTCCGGTGCTTGGGAGAGCTGAGAAATGTTCCTTGGTCCCTTCTGGACCCAGCCAGCCCACATGCATTACTGCAAAGAAACCTGTGGCAATCAGGACCAGGAAGTCTGAGCTGGTGGCCGGAGAAGATAACCCAAATAGAGAACCAGCCCCAAAGGGCCTTGTGAGTAGGCTGCTCTCCTCCTCAAGCCCCTCTGCCTCCCCTCCTTCCTCTTCCCCATCCATACTCCTGTCTAAGTTGGGATGCCAAGTTGGGGTCATTTCAATGAAGCAAACCTTTAGTATGTGCCAGGCACCATTCTCAACACACTTCCTGCTATTGGTCTCTTCTTTAAAGGTTAGGCAGACTTGTCAGCCTCCTGATTCCTTCTTCTTCCTCGCAGGGGCTCTGGGTTTTCTCAGTGCCCCTCTAGCCCCCATGGCTGACCCAGGGAGAAAATGCTCAAGAGATTAGCCTCTTACTTCCCCTCCCTAAGCCCTGCCCCTCATCCCAGCCCCTACACACACATACACACACACAACCAAACTAGCCAGAACTTTGTGTTTTAGCTCCCAGCAAGCAAGCTAGGGTTCTCTCACCTGTCCGTGCATCGTGGAGGCTACAGCGATGGGGACCCCAAGACCAGGGCCCCCCACATTTCAGCAAACTCCCAGCTCCTGGCCATGGCCCAGGGCGGCTTCAAGCCCAGAGTGCCCCTACCCTCGGGTGAGTCTTGAGGGTTTGGTTTCTGGAGAGGGGGATGCAGAGGGGAAACTCTGGCTCTTTCCCTCCCAGGGCCTCAGCTTTGCTCCCAGACTCCCCTGCCTACCTAGACAGCTCGCCCACAGGAAACGGTGTAGACAGGGCTGGCCTCAAGCCAAGTTGTCCCCTGCAGAAGGCTGTGTGGTGGGGGTGATTTGCAGCAGGGCCCCACACTCCAACTCCAAATGGAGATTTGCAGCGGGGTGGAGCCCCTTGTGCTGGGTCCAGCTCAGCCACAGTGCTTGTCCCACTGCCACGGTTCTTGGGAAGGCAGGCCCCCCGGAGAAGGTCAGAGGAGGTTAGAGCTGCTGGGCAGAGCAGGGATGACCTGGGGCTGCCAGAGGGTGGTGCTGCCTCACTTTAGATCCTGCTGGGCCCTTTCTGCCTCTCCTGGGCTTGGAAGCTGGAGTTTATGTTCTCTTTCAGGTGACCAGGCGCTACTTCTCCATCCCCCAAGACAGGAAAGGAAGCAGCTACTGCCCGAAACACACTGCTGCCCTCAGGTAATACTCTCTAAACTAGGTGGTGGGGTCTCTGTCCTGGCGAAACTGACTTCTATTGCCCCCCCACCCCATGGAGGGAGGGCCCCTCCTTCCCGTTGAAGCTTCCAGTCCAGTCCCTGGACTTTGGGATGTGGGTTAGGGGTCTGGAAAGTAGGGGAGGATGAAGAGAGAAAGGAAGCAAGACTCTACTAATACTTTCTCTTTCTCCCCTGTCTGCTGGGCTAGTGTCCTGTGCTTCAGAAAGAAATAGACCATCTTAAAGATGAACTTGGTATGAAGAACTGCTGGCTGGGGCAGAGTCCAACCAGGGTGTCCGAGTGCTGAACCCAGGGGGTGCGGTGGGGCTAGGGGTGCAGGCCACCTCCCAGGGACCACCATTCCTGCGGAAAGGAGTCCTTGGCAGGCCGGCTCTGGAGCCTTCTTGTGCTTTTACGTTTAGGTGTCTAGATAATAATACATGCACATGCATACACACATAAACATATACATAGACGTAGAAACACATTGTTTGAACTACATGTATATGTTGCCGACAATTTCTAGAGATCTTGTCTTAGTACATTTAGCGGCACCACAGTTATTCTCTCTCTAACTGCTGCTTGGCAGGGAATGCACATATTTAAACAGGTCCTGAAGGATTCTGATATACAACAAAGTTTTGAGAAGTATTCATGCATTGTTCCGCTTAGAAAACAACTCTACATTTAATTCAGGTGGCCAGGGGGCAGGTCAGTCCTAGGGCTAGATACAGCAAAGTTTGGGTTGACGAGGTGGGGGGAGTGGTGCGGGTGGCAGGGTTAGGCCTGCCCCATGGGGACAAGGCGAGGGTTTCCATATCGCTGTGCCTGCGTGCCTGCTTATGCCTTCCTCTGTCCTCAGCGGCCATGCAATGCCTCATGGACAAGTTCCAGATGCTTTGAAGTGAGTGGTACACATTCCATACCCCCTCCCCAGTTGGGGCCGTCTTGGGGGGCTGGGGGCTGGCCCTGACCCTTGATTCCTCCCTGACTCAGCTCTCGTTGACAGGTCTTGCCCAGCCTGTTCACCCACACACAACAGCTGGTACCTTTCAAGCCCAGGAGCTACAGCCATGCTGCTTTTGCCTGCTCTCCATTCCCTATGGTTTAGCCTTTTGTCCCCCAGTTCGCTGCAGGTTCAAATTAAAGTTCTCGTTGCATTCTGTGGTCTGCCTCCTCTCTGTGGGGGCGCCTGGGCCAGGGACCATGTGGCTGTGCCCCTCTGTGCACTGCTACCATTCTCTCCTCACCTCCTTTTTGAGTGGCCTTAGAGCTCCTGCTTGTCACGGCAATTCCCCTTCCCCTTCAGCAGCAACCATTTACTCCCTTCCAGAGCTCCAGTCCCACTCCCCTCTCCTCACTTGGATCATAGCCCTTGTGCTCCCCTCTCCTCCCTTCTCTGCTGTGAGCATCCTCTATCGCTCCCCGTGGTTGTTCCACCAGGTGTCCACAGAACAGCCGAGCTCATCTCCCCTTCCCAGCCGGCTCCTCTTTCTGTGCCATCACGCACAGGGGCAGCTCAGCCAGAACCTGCGTGCCATCCTCATGTCCTGTCAGTTTTCCCTGGAGGCAGAAGTCACAGCACAGTGGGTTACAGAGAAAAAGGGGGAAAATGAGTCTGTTGTGCTGACTCTGGACCAATTTGGGGGAAACTGTCCACAAGCAATTAGAAATGGATGGTGATGGGACTAGGTTTTTCACAGCCTTCATGTCCCAGCTGCTCAAACTGCTGCCAGTCTGGGCCCAGGTCCCACCTGGCCATTCCCTTGGCCCCACAGCACCCCATGCCACCCCAGGTGTGCATGTGCCAGGTGACCAGGCCAACTGCTTGGCACGTGTGCTACACAGTGTCCCATGTCTCAGGCCTGAGGCTGCATGTCCACGTGCTGACACCCAGTGCATCTCCTCTGCTCATACACATAGACACATATATGATGTGGTAACTCCATGTTTAAGTTTCGAAAATGCTTTCCAAAGTGAACCATTTTATAATCTTACCACCTCCTCGTCAACACTTGCTATTATATCTTTTTTATTATAATCATCCTAGTGGGTGTAAAGTGGTATCTCATTGTGGTTTTGATTTTCATCTTCCTAATGATTTGAGCACATATTCATGTGCTGCTTTTGCCATTTAACAACTTTTGATTCTCTTTTCTTATACTTAACTAGGGTTTTATGATTGGATGATAAATAGGGGCTTCTAGTGATCACTCTCACAGCCAACATTTCCATTTTCTCTATCAGGTCAGAAAGGCAGTGACTGGTTTCATGAATACTCATTTAGCAAAATTAGCTAAAGACAAACACCTAAAATAGCCATTTCTGGGACTTTTTAAAGAAATTCTTCCCCGCCCCAATATGGCTCCCTTGTCTGCTTGTTGTGTCTGCTCATCTTTATGAGGCACTGAACCAAACCCAGGACCTCCCACGTGGGAGGCAGGCACCCAACTGCTTGAGCCACATCCGTTCCAAAAGACTATTATCTTTTTTCTCTGACACAGAGAAAGTGAATGAATAGTCAGACCCATTTCTTTTTTTTTTTTTTTTTAATTTATTTTTATTGTGGGTAAAAATCAAAATTCTCACAATACATATAAACATTTGCAAAATGATATATAAATATATATGCATATATGTGTATTTGCTTACAAAAATGTTATTTATATGTATATATATA
>JAKSZT010053811.1:1670846-1738314 GCA_026826555.1 Tolypeutes matacus
CCTCAGGACTGCTTTCGCTGCATCCCATAGGTTTTGATATGTTGTGTTGTTGTTTTCATTAGTTTCAAGGTAGTTACTGATTTCTTTTGAAATATCCTCTTTGACCCACTGTTTGTCTAAGAGTGTGTTGTTTAACTTCCATATCCTTGTGCCTAACCTGTTTCTCTGGCCTTTATTGATTTCCAACTTCATTCCGTTGTGGTCAGAGAAATTACTTTGTATAATCTCAATCTTTCTGAATTCATTGAGTGTTGTTTTGTGGCCTAGCATGTGGTCTATTTTGGAGTATGTTCCATGTGCACTGGAGAAGAATGTAAATCCCGCTGTATTTGGGTGTAGTGTTCTGTATATGTCTATTAAGTCCAAATCTTCTAATGTATTGTTGAGTGCCTTAGTTTCTTTATTGATTCTCTGCCCAGATGTTCTGTCTAATGATGATAGTGGTGTGTTGAAGTCCCCTGCTATAATTGTAGAGGAATTTATTTCTCCTCTTAATTTTTCCAGAGTTTGCCGCACGTATTTTGAGGCACCTCGATTAGGTGCGTAAATGTTGATGATTGTTCTCTCTTCTTTTACTAATATGTAGTGTCCATCTTTGTCTCTTACAATAGTTTTGCATTTAAAGTCTATTTTGTCTGATATTAGAATAGCTACTCCTGCCCTTTTTTGGCTACTGTTAGCTTGTAAAATGGTTTTCCAGCCATTCACTTTCAGCCTCCTTGAATCCCTGGGCCGAAGGTGGGTTTCTTGTAGACAGCATATAGATGGATCATATTTTCTTATCCATTCTGCCAATCTGTGTCTTTTGATTGGTGAATTTAATCCATTGACATTCAGTGTTATTACTCGTAACGAATTTCTTACTTCAGTCATTTTTTCTTTGGGTTAATGTATGTCATATGTTGTTTTGTTTCTCTTTTTGACCTTTCAGTTGTTTTTAAACTCTCCTCCAACTCTCTCTCCTTTGTTTTTTCCTTTCAACTTGTAGAGATTCCTTTAGTATTTCTTGAAGTGCTGGTTTCTTCTTGACATACTCTCTTAATTGCTGTTTATCTGTGAATATTTTGAACTCTCCATCATTTTTGAATGCCAATTTTGCTGGATAGAGAATTCGTGGCTGGAAGTTTTTTCTTTTAGTGTTTTGACTATGTCATACCACTGTCTTCTTGCCTCCATGGTTTCAGCTGAGAAATCAGCACTTAATCTTACTGTGCTTCCCTTGTATGTGATGGTTCTCTTTTCTCTTGCTGCCTTGAGTATTTTCTCTTTGTCTTGAGCATTGGACAATTTGACAAGTATATGTCTTGGAGTTGGCCTGTTGGGATTTATACTATTTGGGGTGCGCTGTGCTTCCTGGATCTGCACATCCATCTCTCTCAATAGAGTTGGGAAGTTTTCAGCCAAAACTTCCTTCAACACTCCTTCTGTTCCCTTTCCCTTCTCTTCTCCTTCTGGGATGCCCATAATGCATATCTTTGTGCGTCTTGCCTTATCGGTTAATTCCTGAGACCATGCTGGATTTTTTCTATCTTTTTGTCTATCTTTTCTACAATCTCTTTGATTTCAACAGTATTGTCTTCCATATCACTAATTCTTTCCTCTGCCTGTTCAAATCTGCTGCCATGTGAGTCCAGCGTCTTTTTCATTTCTTGACTTGCGCCGTTGTTCGCCATCATATCCATTACCTTTTTAGGTGTATTAGCTATTTCTTCAGTATGTTCTCCC
Source organism: Tolypeutes matacus (assembly GCA_026826555.1). Taxonomy (NCBI): domain Eukaryota; kingdom Metazoa; phylum Chordata; class Mammalia; order Cingulata; family Chlamyphoridae; genus Tolypeutes; species Tolypeutes matacus. Next base: position 1,672,572 of record JAKSZT010053811.1, read on the forward strand.
AGTGTCTTCTTTATATCCTTAACCTCTTCCTTCAGTTCTTTAAGTTGGTCCATGATATTTGTTTGGATAGCTTTGATTAGTTGTTCGATGTACTGCATTGCTTCCTGGTTTTTATTTTGTGCATTGACTAGTCCATGTTTTCCAGTTTCTCAGAGTCATTTGTATTTTTCTGTTGCCCTCTGGTCATCATATTATTTTGATGGGTTTGTTCAGTTGATTAGCTTTTCTCTATGCTCTAGAATTTTATTTACCTGTTGGTTCTGCGTGTGAGTTAAGTTTTCTCTTTGGCAGTTTTTCTTCTTCTTTTATTTCCTTGCTTCTTTCTATGTTCCCTTGAAGGCAAAAGGTTAGGGCCAGAGGAATCAAAAGATGTAAGGAAGGCAGAAGGATAATAGTAATATTGATTGATAAAAGTCAGAAGAGGGTCAAGATGAGACTTAATGAGATGAATATTTAGCTTGTTTAGGTAGTGTAAAGTACTAGGAAAAAATATGGAGTTCCTACAATGGACTGGGAAAACAAATGGAGGAATATATATATAGTGATTTAGAAGGCTAGAATTATGAGGAGGGAGAGAAATAGCAAAGAAAGGTCTGAAAGGAAAAAGTTAATACTAATAAAAAAAAAAAAAGAAGAAGAAAACAAAATAGATGGAATAGAAATTGACACCCTTAAGTTGTGGGCCTATGAAAAAATGTTGTCTCTAAGAGCCACAACAGAAAACAGAAGGCAGAAAGATGCAGGAAGGATAAGCGATAGTTTGTAATACAGAATCAATATATATAGCGAGTGGGAAATTACTGAATAAGAAGTCCAGCAAAGAAGCGACAAGCTGGCAGCACCTATTTAAAAAAAAATAGAAGGAAAAAGGAAGGGGGGAGGAAAGAGGAAATAATAGCAATAGACCAGAAAGTAACAGAGAGAAACCAAAGATCCACACAGGCAAGCAGTCAAACAGAGCTAAGGGGGGTCAATGATTTCCCTAGGGTCCACGTGGATCCTTCCTGCCTACTTGTGTTTATCAATGAATTTCCCCACAGGGTTCTATATGCAGGTCCTGAAGCAGCTTTTAGCTATTAAACTAAATTAAAAAGAATTTATTTTTCATTTGTTGAGGTGACCTCACTTATTTTTTATTTTTTATTTATTTTTTATTTTTTTAGCCAAATGCAGGACCCAAAATAATTCCTCCTCTAGACCAACCCCCTTACGGGAGGGACCCTAGCTGGGCCCGTGGAAATTAATCAAGCACGTCCCACTTTCCGGACTCCCCAGGTTAGCTGTAGCTCTGATGTTAGTCAGTGAGGATGCTAAAGACGGCGGATTCCGCCCCTTCTGGCGCCGAGCTCCAGCGTCACCGGGCTGCTCAGTAAATCAGTTTGAGTGCAGATTCGCGTCTGCTCTCAGCCTGGTGCTGCTTCAGGTCGGCTTATCTGCTCCCCAAAGCTATGGGGCGGTGCAGGCAGCCAGATCGATGTCTAAAAATATAAAATACCCTTCTCTGTCTTCCAACAGAACCCTCCCTTATTTGGGAAGTGTCCCTTCCTCCTGGCTCCGCAGCGGCCCGGGTCCTATCCCTGGGTGGCTAGGGAAATCAGCTGCGTTCCCGACCAAAATCCCCCCTCCGGTTCACCGGGTGCTGATTAGCTCGTTTGCTCTGTTCACACAAGGTCTAAGGGGCGCCAGGCAGCCAGATCCCCAGAAAATAAATCTTTTTCGCCCCTCCCGCGGCTCCAAATGGCCGTTTTATTTAATTTTATTTTTTTTTCCCCAACCGCGGGGCTCAGCCGCCCGTGCCAACCTCCACCGGCAGCCTCAAAACTCACGAATCTCCACCGTTCGGTCCATGCCTCCGATCCGCGCAGATAGATGTCCCAAGCCTCTCACTCCACGCGTGCACAGCACAGACCCCTGGGCAGGACCCCGTCCCCAATCCGCCTTGCTCTGGGAGCTTGCAGTGTGCGCCCTCCTACACTAACGCCATCTTGGCCCTCTCCGCAGACCCATTTCTTACATGGTATGTCACTCATCCATTTTATTTTTTTATTTTTATTTTTTTTATTTTTTTAAAGATTTTATTTATTCATTTATCCCCCCCTTGCTGCTTGTGCTCGCTGGGTCAGCTAACCACGCCGTGCGGGCGGGCTTGCCTTCACCAGGAGGCCCCGGGAACTGAACCCTACAGGAGCCCTACTGATTGAGCCACAGCCGCTTCCCACTCATCCATTTTATAAAGGAGTAAACTGACACTCAGTTTAAGTGACCTGGCCAACAACAGGTATCACAGACAGGCCGGGGGCCAGAAGGGAGCTGGCCAGCCTGGAAAGTCCCAGAACTGCGACCCTGGAAGGACCCTCCAGAACCATCTGATCCACCATCCCACTTTACAGATAAGTAAGCTGAGGCCCAGCAAAAAGGAAACTTGATAAAAGTTACACAGCTAGCAAGTGGCATAGTCAGGACCAGAATCCAAGTCTGTATCAACCTCATCATTTAACTAATTCTGGGCAGCAGGTTGTCAAAGTTGCTATGGAGAGGACTCAGCAATCAATCCATAGGATTTTCTTTCTCCTTAGCAACTGCAGGCCATAAACAAAAAATATAAGATGAGGACTTTGTCCTTGGGAAGCTCACAGTCTATTTAGAAATACAGACATTTGCAAAGGAAAATAGAATCAATAACATAGAATAAGTACAGGCAGCAGTTGCATCAAGTATTTTAAGGAGAGGTAGAGCAGCAGGCTGGCTGTGTTGGAAGTCTTCTTGGAGGAGGGGATAAGTATAACTGGGCTTTTAAGTATGCATAGGAGCCCAACAGGTAGCAAGCAATAGGTTCATCAGTCCAGGAAAGAGTTTAGACTTACGGGAGGGTTTTGAGGGAGATGAGGCCAAAATGGCAGGTGAAGGTCAGGTCTTGGAAGCCGGAAAGCCCTTAGATGCAAGGCCAGGATTTTGGGCTTGGGCCTATGGAGCAACAGGACCTCCAAATTGTTCAGGAACAGTGCACCTGGAAGCCCCTGAACTCTTCACAGAACTCCTCGAGTGACTGATTACACTTCATTCCATGTTCATTCCATCCAATGTTACTGTCAGCCAACACGACTGGTGCTCTAAGACTGCAGGATGAAAGCATTAAGTACAAGCATTCATGTCTTTGAACAAAATAAACTCTCAAGACAAACAGGATCAGTCTTTTCCAAATATTCCCATTAACAGTCATCTGCCATTTGCTTATTTTTCGCCTGCAAACCTGTGTGCTAGCAGACAACAACCCCAGGTGCCACTGTTTTTGATAAAATATTGGGGAGGAAAAAAGGAAGAAATGCTAAGAATTTATATCTTTTTTTCAGACTGGAGAGAGGCAGTCATAATTTTAGAGGTCTGTGGCGATGCCATTCTGACAAATGATTGGGGCTGGGAGCATCATCTGAGACCAAGCTTTGGACAGTTGAGCTCCCCAGACTGGCCATTGTCACATCTCCTGGACTCTGTGCAAAGAAAGGGAGGGGAGAAAGCCGCTTCCATCCGCATTCACAGTTCAAAGAAGCATGAGAGTGGCTTGAGGTGGGACCAGCTCAGCAACCATCAGCTTCTGAAAAGACCAAGTGTCAGCATGGGATGTCAACCAGCCATTTTTGCACAGGCTCCTGGATTTGAGCACACCACTCCCATTGCTGACACGACATGACTGACACCCTTTGGAGTGGCTCCAGATGCTTCTTTCCTTGCCTAGGGCTGACCATTCGCCATCTGGGGCTCCTGGGCGTCCCCCACTTCTCACTTTCAGTCTCGGAGGGCGATGAGTACCATTGTCCTTAGATGCCCAGGATGTGGGCCTCTATGAGCTGGCAGGGGCAAGGGACCCTTTCAGAGTCCATGTGTCATGTCCCTGCTGCCTGGGGGAGCTGGGAGGTCACCAGGAGCTGGATGTAATCTGCCATGAGCTGCTGGGCTATTTCCTCTGGCTCGGCCTCAGGCACGAGCTGGCGAAGCCCCAGTCTGCATGAGCTGCCTCTCCTTGGGATAAGGACAGCTGGCCAGGAGAGGAGCTTCCTCTACCAGGTTCTCGGGCCCCTTTGCCATCCTGGGGCTCACCCCGGTCTCCATGACAATGCATAACCAGCTCAATCTGCTTGTCAGCCGGGACTCGTGGCTAGTTTTCATATTTTGAACATGGTCAGACAAAAACTGCACACAGTCCTCCAGGTCAAAGTAGGCAAATTGGAGCTGGATCACACTCTGGCCCCCTTCCACCGTATCCATCATCCCCAGCAGCACCCCATAGGTGGCCGCCAGCCTCGGTCCATGTTGGTGTTGGTTTTCCTCTGGTGTCTCTCGAAGATGAGCGCGAGAGTCAGGGTGAGGGTTGCCGTGGCCAGCGTCATGAGCAGTACGCCAGCCCAGTGGCTCCCCAGGGCAACATCTGGCTGGTAGACTAGGTACTGGCCCATACCACCACAAAGAAGAATTGTGAGGACCTGGATGTTGTGGTGCTCTTGCCGCTAGCCAGGAGGGCTCCCCTGAGGCAAGGTACTCCAGCCAGGGGGGGAGGTTGGCAGTGGGCCAGCTGCCTCACCGGTGTCCATCAGCGGTTCACAGGCCATGGCAGACAGCTGGACTGCGACTTCCCCTTCTCAGAGCTGGAGTTCATTGTGGCATAGCTGGCTCAGCTTTGGTTGCCTGCCCATGCCACTGCTGCCCAGGACGCAGAAGGCTGGGGACGCTGCTGTCCCCCTCATCACCAGCTACAGCCTCGGTGCATGGCCGCCAGGTGTCCCAGATGCTCGCACCATTCTGCTGTTCTTGTGCTTCTCGACCATTTGTGTATCTTCTTTGGAGAAGTATCTATTCAAGTCTTTCTGCTTTTTAAAAATTGGGTTATTTGCTTTTTTATTGTTGACTTGTAAGAGTCTTTATATATTCTGTATACCAGACCCTTATCTGTCTGTCTGTTTTGCAACTATATTCTCTTATTCTTTGTTGGCTTTCACTTTCTTGATCGTGTCCTTTGATGAACAAGTTTGTAATTTTGATAAGGTCCAATTTATCTATTTTTTCCTTTGTTGTTTGTACTTTTGGTGTCATATCTAAGACCCCATTGCCAAATCCAAGGTCATGAAGATTTACCCCTATGTTTTCTTCCAAGAGTTTTATAGATTTAGCTCTTAAATTGAGGGCGCTGATCAAATTTTTGTACATGCTGTGAGGTAAGGGTCTGGCTTCATGCATGTGGATATCCAGTTTTCCCAGACCATTTGTTGAAAAGACTATTCCTTCCCCATTAAAATGTCCTGACACCCCTGTGGAAAACCAACTGACCATAAAGCTAAAGGCTTTTTTCCCGGGAGTCTCAATTCTATTCCATTGATCTATATGTCTTATCTTATGCTAGTACTGCATGGTCGGTCTGGATTACTGTAGCTGTGTAATAGGCTTTGAAATCAGAACGTGTGAGTACTCCAATTTTGTTCTTCCCTTTAAAGATTGTTTTGACTATTCTGCACCCCATATAATTTTAGTCTCAGCTTGTCAATTGCTGCAAAAGTGCCAGCTGTGATTTTGATAGAGTTTGCATAGACTCTCTTGACCAACCTGGGGAACTGTATTTGGGGATAGTAGAAATACTATCTTAACAATAGTATTTCTTCCAATCCATGAACACGGGATATCTTTTTTTCCAGCAATATTTTGTAGTTTTCAGTATTCAAGTCTTTCACCTTCTTGGCTAAATTTATTCCTAAGTATGTTATTCTTTTTGATGCTATTGTAAATGGGATTGCTTTCTTAATTTCATTTTCAAATTGTTCATCACTATTGTATAGAATTACTATTGATTTTTGCATATTGATTTTATCCTGCAACTTTGCAGACCTCATTTATTAGTTTTCTTAGGCTATGGATTCCTTAGGATTTTCTATATACAAGATCATGCCACCTGCAAATAGAGATAGTTTTATTTCTTCTTTTCCAGTCTGTATGCCATTAATTTCTTGTCCTTGCCTAGTTGTTTTGTCTAGAACCTTCAGTAAAATGTTGACTAGAAGTGGTGACAGTGGGTACCCTTGTCTTGTTCCTGATCTAAGGGGAAAAGCTTTTAGCCTTTCACCATTAAATATGATATTAGCTGTGGGTTTTTCATAGATGCTGTTTATCATGTTGGGGAAATTCCCTTTCTATTCTTCATTTGTTGAGTGTTTTATCATCAAGAGTATTGGATTTTGTCAAGTGAAACTTCTGCATCCATTGAGATGATCATGAGCTTTTCTTCATTCTATTACTGTGGTATATTACATTGATAGATTTTCTAATGTGGAACCACTCTTGCATTACTGGCATAAATCCCACTTGATAATGATGTATAAGCCTCCTAATATGCTGCTGGATTCAGTTTATAAATATTTATTGAGGATTTTTTTGCATCTATATTCGTAAGGAAAATTGGTCTGTAGCTGTCTTTTCTTGTGCAGTCTTTGTCTAAGCTTGGTATCGGGGTATCAGGGTAATGTTTGCCTCATAGACTGAGTTAGGAAATGTTCCTTCCTCTTATACTCTTTGGAATAGTTTGAGAAGAATGACTGCTTTAATTCTTTAAACTTTTGGTACGATTCACCAGTGAAGCCATCTGGTCCTGGGATTTTCTTTGTTGGAAGCGTTTTCTTTACTGGTTGTATTAGTCATGGTTCCCCAGAGAAACAGAACTGACAGAACTTTATGTAAGTATCATGAGATTTTTTATAAAATTTGCTCATTTGGGCATTGACAAGTCCAAATTGTATAGCGTAGGCTGCAAGTGGGGAACACCTATGTAGGTTTTGATGAATTCCCCAGGAGAAGCTGGCTGGCTGAAGCAGAGGTAGAAATTCTTCTTCCTGACTGCTGTAAGCATAAGTTCTCCCATTAAGGCCTTCAGCTGATTTTACATATAATCAGCCATAGATGCAATCAACTGACTAATGATTTATATCCATGTATGGTCTATCCTGGAGAATGTTCCATGTACACTTGAAAATAATGTATATTCTGCTATTGTTTGTTGGGGTGTTCTATATATTTCTCATGGTATCAATCAGGCCAGTGCTTGCTTCACCAGGCAACTGGACCCCATAACCTAGCCAAGTTGACACATGGACTTAACTGTAACACTGATTCAGTCTCTTTACTTGCTATATGTTTATTCAGGTTTTCTATTTTTCCTTGAGTCAATTTGGTTAGTTTGTGTGTTTCTAGGGATTTGCCCATTTCATCTATGCTGTCTAATTTATTGGTTTACAATTAATCATAGTATTCCCTTGTTACCCTTTTTATTTCTGTAAGGTTAGTAGTAATGTCCCCTCTTTCATTCCTGATTTTAGTGAGCCTTTGAGTCTTGTCTTTCCTTCTCTTCTCTTTTCTTTTCCTTTTCCTTTTCCTTTTCTTTTGTCAGTCTAGCTAAAGGTAGGTCAATTTTGTTGATCTTTTCAAAGAATCATCTTTTGCTTTTGCTGATTTTTCTCTATTTTTTTTTTTTAAAGATTTTATTTATTTATTCATTTATCCCCCCCTTGCTGCCCGTGCCCGCCGGGTCAGCCAACCACGCCGTGCGGGCGGGCCTGCCCCCACCAGGAGACCCCAGGAACCGAACCCGGGGCCTCCCCCATGGTAAACAGGAGCCCCACTGATTGAGCCACAGCTGCTTCCCTATTGTTTTTATATTATCTATTTCATTTACTCCTGTTCAACATTTCTTTTCTTCCTCTGCTTGCTTTGGGTTTATTTTTCTTTTATTTTTCTAATTTTTAAGGTGGAAAGGTAGATTTTTTATTTGAAATCTTTCTTCTTTTTAATATAGCCTTTTATAGCTATAAATTTCCCTCTAAGCCATGCTTTAGCTGCATCTAGTAAGTTTTGGAATGTTGTGTTTTGATTTTCATTCATTCAGGATATTTTCTAACTTTCTTTTTGATTTCTTCTTTGATCCATTGGTTATTCAGTAGTGTGCTGTTTAATTTCTACACATTTGTGAACTTACCAAATTTTCCTTCTTTTATTCATATCTAATTTCATTTCATTGTGTTCAGAGAACATACTTTATATGATTTAAATCCTTTTAAATTTATTGAGACTAGTTTTATGGTCTACTGTATAGTCTATTCTGGAGAATGTTCCATATACATTTGAAAAGAATATATATTCTGCTATTGTTGGGCAGGGTGTTCTATATATTTCTCTTAGGTCTATTGGGTTTATAATGTTGTATTCTGTTTCCTTTTTTTATCTGTCTGGTTATTCTATCTATTATTAAAAGTGGAGTATTGAAGTCTCCAACTATTATTGTTGAATTGTCTGTTTCTCTCTTCATTTTGTTAGTTTTTTTCCTACGTGTATTTTGGGGCTCTGTTTTTAGGTGCATATGCATTTATAATTGCTCTTGATGAATTGACCTTTTTATCATTATAAAAGATCCTTCTTGGTCTCTAGTAACAACTTTGACTTAAAGTTGATTTTGTCTGATATTACTATTTTCACTCCAGATCTCTTTTGGTTACTGTTTGTGTGGTATACCTTTTCCCATTCTTTTACTATCTATCTATTTGAGTCTTTGAATCTAAAGTGTGTGCATTGTAGACAGTATTTAATTGGATCATGCTTTTAAAAAATCCATTCTGCCAATCTCTGCTTTTTAATTGGAGTGTTTAATCTATTTACACTTACTTTAATTACAGACCAGATAGGATTTATGATGGCATTTTGCTATTTGTTTTCTGCATGACTTATGTCTTTTTTGTTCCTCTATTCCTTCGTTACTGCCTTCTTTTGTGTTAAACAGATATTTTCTAGTGATCGTTTATAATTCTTGTCACTTATTTTACTATATTTTTTGTTAGTGGTTATCCCAGGGATTAAAAATCACTCCTCTACTTCTAACAATCTATTTTTTTTTATTAATACCAACTTAATTTCAATAATATATAAAATTTTGCTCTTATATAGCTCCATTCCCTTCCCCCTCTTTTGTGCTATTGTAGTCATACAAATGACATAATTATACATTACAAGTCCATAAAATAGTTTTATAATTATTGCTGCATGCAATTTTTAATCACATAGAAGAAAAGAGCTACATACAAAAATACAATTATGCTGTTTTTCATATTATCTCTATAGTTACCTTTACATACTTTCTTATTTTTTATATATTTCATAATTTTCTTTTAAACTGGACATTTTAAATAATATAATGTGAAACTCTGGAAATCTGATTCTTCTCCCCTCCATAGGGTTTGTTGTTACTGTTTGCTGTTGTTGCTGTTTGTTTCATAACTTTTCTGAACTAATTCTGTAAAGTCTATATTCTTTGTTGTATGTGGCCATTAAAGTCTCTGCTCAGTTAGCTTTATGGGCCACTAATGAGTTAACAGAGATTTTCTTAAATGCCTGGAACCAATACCTCTCCCAGTCTTTGCCACTGGTCTCTATATGCATGTTTGGGCATACCTTTGACAGTCAGCCAGACATTTTAAAACTCTGCCTTAGCATGCACTTCCTTGTAGGCAGAGCCTCGAGTTTAGGCAGTGGTGAGAGCTTAGGACCTCCTTGGGTTTTTCCTGAACATGTGCTCAGCTCTCTGCGTGCACACAGGCCTATGCATGTTTGTGGCCTTCTACATTGCCATGAATATGTCAGAGATTTACAAAGCCCTGCATGGACATCTCATTCCCTAGTTTTTCCTTCTAAGCTTTTTGTTCAGTGTACTATTTGTCCCAATTGTGACCCACCATCTCAGATGACTGTAATGTTAAATAATGGTCTCTGACTGTTTTTGAGCAAACACTACAGGGAAAGGCTGCTTCCACTGTGTGAGCTATGAGTCAGGTCAAAGAAAGACAGCCTTGGGGGGTGGGGGTGTCTTCCAGAGAACCACCAGACAGATCAAATAGTGATGATTGTCTTGGAATGGGACTTTGAAAGAGCTCCAACCCTGTTCTGACCCCTCCAGTGGCTGCTATGTTTCTGGTCTTCACCATGATAGCAGGATGTTGGTTTTCAAGGCTACTGCAGAGCTGTGGAGAGGGGGATGGGGATAGGGCAAGTTAAAATGCCATAAAATTCACTGTTCTTACTGAGATTCAGCTATTTTTCCTGAATAAACATTCCTCAGTTGATCTGATGGTGCAGGCCCATGAACCCCAGTTTGAGAACCATTGGTTGGAGACGAGGTATGTGAATGGGGAACAGAGTGAGGCTAACCATCCTCCATTAGGGTATGAACTCGTACAATTGACCTCCTTTTCCTTCTTTACTCATTTCTGACCACTGAGCCAAATAGATGTAAGAGGAAGAGAGGCATTTTCTGTCTTTTTTGGAGGGTAAAGGGTGGCCTTGCCCCAAGGGACCTTTCAGTGTCCTTCCAAACCAGTGCCTGTGACAGAAAATACGTTTTCTAAATACAGTGTATTTTACAGCCCTGCTTGCATAGTGGGATGGGAGGAGTACACCAGAACATAAGCAACATGTCTCCTTCCCAAGGCCAATGACATCATTTATCTCTAACAAGTTCTTCTGGGAATTTTCCTCCCAAGGCCATAGGAGTCCCTGAAGCTCCCCTATTTTTAATCTTTTATCAGTGCTCTCAGCCTCTTCTTACTGCCTTCATTTCGCCTGATGTCCACAGCTTCTGCTCTTTTGCTCTCACGGATCGAAGCTAGAGGGAGTTCCCTGAGCTTGTTGTCAGGAAGTTCCTCATGAAAGGTGTGTGAGAAGGGCAGATGGTTCCTGCAGGTGGCACCAAGGCCAGGTGGGGAGGCTAGCTGTATATCTAGATATGAGGGTTGGAGTCTTAGCAACTTGCCTTCCCCAGAATCAAGGGATATTCTTCCCCCTTTTCTTTGCTGCGATGATGAACAGAACCCCTCACCCCTTTGGTCCTTGGTCTGTAGGCCTGTGCCCAGGAGGCTGGCTCTTGTGTGTTATGGAAGTATCTGGAGGTTTGAAGCCTCTGGGCCTGGAGAGGGCTGCCAGGTTCTATTGGATACTAGGTGAAGGGAGGATTAGGGGGATGCTGCAGCTGACCAAGCACAAGGAAAAGAGGGAAAGGAGGTTTAGGGGAGCTGCAGAGTTCCTGCTGCCAGTGAGCCTGGAGAACTGGCCTGAGACCCAAAGCTTACTGTCTAAGCCAGGCATGGGCTCAGTCAGAGCACAGCAAAGCCACACTGCCATTCCATGCCAAACACATGTATTGCTTGCCTAACCTCAGCCAAGCGGTAGCTAGGAGCTGGGATGCCAGAGAACTCACGGACACTTCTAGGTGTACCCAGAGGAGGTGGGAGCAGATGTCTGTGGGTGGGAGGTGACCAGAGCCAGGAAGGGACAGAACTCCAGAAGCATCCAGGACAGGAGGCAGAGCTGGGCGCTATGTCAATTCTGTACACTTCTAACTTGATGAGCATGTGTGTGTGTGTGTGCATGCGCACACACACACCACGTGTAAGATGCACATACAGATACCTACTACATGCATGGAGAGCCGTGTGTGTGTGTGTGTGTGTGGTGGGGAGAGCAGGCTCAGGGGCTCAGTGATCCTCACCTGTGCAGGAGACTGGTCTCACCTGCCTGCAGCTGACAGGTGAGTTTTTAAAGGTACAGTTGGCTCTGTCTGTGACCAGTACATGGACGAGGCTGTCGGGGGCAGAGTGGGCTGCTTCCCGCGCCAGCAACCAATGAGAAGCCAGAGGGATTTGGTGTGCATTTGAGTAGGATGGGAGCCCCGCCCCTAGGAGACTGCAGGAGGGGCTTATGGACTTGGGGAGGGTGAGGATGCTCCAAGAACAAGGGCGTCTGGGCCAGGGCAGGAGCCCGGGAGGAAGCACAGAAACCCTTCTGAGAGGGCTTGCACCTGCACCTGCACCTGCACCTGCACCACCAGCAGGCACCTACCTTCCTTTCCTCAGAGCCTGGGGACTGGGGAAACCCCTTTCCTGGCGAGGAGCAGGGGGTGGCATGACCACAGAAGCCCTTGTGCCTCTGGCCACTGCGGTGTGTCTGGGCGCTTAGGGCTCCATCCAGGGGTGCCCATCCCGGGGGCACAATGAGGGAGCTCAGCCTTCTAGATGGCCCCGGAGGAGGGACACTGGGTAGCTAGGTGTGCCAGGGCTGTACCTCCAGGTCTCCAGCTCGGTGCCCAGGCCCAGGTGGAGGATTTGGCAATACTCAGGACAGAATGGAGAGGAACAGGGAGGCCCAGGCAGAGCTGGATGCTGGTCTGGGAGGAGCCCAGACAGGGTGTCTTGGGGCCTGGGCTTCTGGGATGGTTGCTGTCACCCATGACTGGGTCCTTAGCTGTGTTGGGTCCCAAGTCCCTCCATGTCATCGCCCCCAGATGTTGCTTTTCAGGCCCTCAGCCACAGACTTATGCCACCAAACTCGCAGACACCAACGTTCTGGGCCCAGGTGACACTGCCAGTCTGCCTCCAGAAGATGTGTGGTTTGAGGGACTCGAAGTGAGGGGTTCATGGGAGGGTGACAAGGGAAGGACACCAGAGCCAGCAGGGTCAGGTTCTGGTGAGCTGGCTGCAGGGAGGGACGTTGAGGCCCAGGCAGGAGAGGACAGGAGGTGGAACCAGGAGGGGCTGATGCCAGGGACTCCTGTCTCCAGGAGACACCTCTTGACAGGGAGGAAACAAGTGGGAAACCAGTGGAGCAGCCAGAAGGTTGCTTGGCCGGCCTGGCCTTGGAGGTAGGGGAGGTGGGGCATTCCATTCACCTTGGAGGGAACTTCTCAACTCGCCTGTGCCCCCTCTCCTGCCCACCCACCCCAGGGCCCCACTCCCTGGTGATGGGGACCTGGGGGTGGCCCAAATGGATCCCTGCATTCTCCTCAGACAGCCCCTGCCTCCCTCCCCAGCTGGTCTCCATAAGACCACTTTCTTTCCGCATGGGTGGGTGCCACTCTGCACTATGCCGGATGTGATGTTCCTTCCTCTTCGCTCCAGTCTTGGTAAAGCTGGCAGCCACCTCCTTTGCTGCTTTCCCCTGCCCCCGAGGGCCACGTCAGGTTGCTCAGCAGGTCTGTGGATGATTAGGTGCAGACTTGACTGGTTCCACTGCCAGATGGCTCCCTAGAAACCAATTCCAGAAGCTTCTGGAAGGCAGAGTCAGGCAGGGACACCCAACTCTTCATAGTGAAGGATTCTGCCTCCTGCTGAAGCTTCTCTGAAGAAATCAGCATCATGGCGATGGGAACCATGACAGTGGCGGCATTGGCATCTTCTGATGAATATGGGGACTCAACATCACCATTCACTAAACACCCCAGGAACATGGTCACCTTTTTTTGTTTTTAAAGTTCTTGCATCTATATGGAACCTACTGTCTAGGGGCCAAAGAGTTCACTGCCAGACCTCAGGGGTTTCCAGTCCACCAGTTCAGCTGACTTTTACCCTCCAGGAACTACTCCTTCCCGCTTTCTATGGAGGAAACAGGCCTTGTATTACATAATCATTCTTGAGGGACTGCAACATTTTACAGTCTCACCAGGAACGTATGAGGGTTCCAGGTTCTCCACACCCTTCCCAACGCTTGGTATTTTCCTCACTTTTTTGAGGGGGTTGGTTATTATTATTACAACCATCCTAATAGGTGTGAAGTGATGTCTCTTTGTGGTTTTCATTTGCATTTCCCAAAAGACTGGTGACGTTGAGAATCATTTCATGTGCTTGTTTTTTTGGCCATTTGTATTTCTTCTTTGGAGAAATATCTATTCAAGTCTTTTGCTCCTTTTGTAATTGGGTTGTTCGGTTGTATTTTTATTGTTGAGTTGTAAGAGTTCTTTATAAATTCTAGATAGTAGATCTTTATCAGATATATGATTCACAAATATTTTCTCCCATTCTGTAGGTTTTCTTTTCACTTTTTTTTTATAGTGTCCTTTGATGCACAAATGTTTTTAATTTTGACGAAGTCCAATTTTTTTTTTTCTTTTGGCTGCTTGTGCTTTTGGCGTCAAAATCTAAGAATCCATTGCTAAAGCTAAGGTTATGAAGATTTACCTTATGTTTTCTTCTAAGATTTTTATAGTTTTAGCTCTTAAATTTATGTCTTTGATCTGTTTTGAGTTAGTTTTTGTATATGGTATGGGGTAGGGGTTCAACTTTACTCTTTTGCAAGTGGATATCTAGTTGTTTCAGCACCGTTTGCTGCAGAGGCAATGGCCCTAGCACCCTTGTCAAAAATTAAATGACCATAGGCCTATAGTTTTATTTATGTAGTCTCAATTCTATTTCATTTATCTATATGTCCAGCCATATGCCAGTACCGCACTTTTGATTGCTGTAGGCTTGTAGCAAATTTTGAAATCAGGACTTGTGAGTTCTTCTTTTTCAAGATTGTTTTGGCTATTCAGGGTCCCTTGCGATTCCATATGATTTTAGCATCGGCTTTTCCATTTCTGCAAAAAGTTCCTTAAGATTTTGATTGGGATTACATTTAATTTGTAGATTGCTTTGGGGAGTAGTTCCATCTTTAAAAAATTAAGTCTTCAAGTCCACGAACACAGGATATCTTTCCATTTATTTAGGTCTTCTTTAATTTCTTTCAGCAATGCTTTGTAGTTTTCAGTGTACAAATTTTGCACCTCCATGGTTTAATTTATTCCTAAGTATTTTATTAATATGCTACTATAAATGGAATTATTGCCTTAATTTACTTTTCAGACAATTCATCGCTAAAGTATAGAAACACAACTGATTTTTGCATGTTCACCTTGTATCTTGCAACTGTGCTGAACTGGTTGATTATTTCTTATAGTTTTTTGTGGATTCCTACGATTTTCTATATATAAGATCAAGCAATCTGAAAGTAGAATAATTTTAGTTCTTTACTTCCAATTTGTATACCATTAATTTCTTGCCCTTTCCTAATTAGCTTGTCTAGGACCTTCAGTAAAATGTTGAATAGAAGTGGTGAGAACAAGCATCCTTGTCTTGTTCCTGATCTAAGCAGGAACAATTTCAATCTTTCACTATTAATTATGATTTTAGGTTTGGGTTTTTCATAGAGGCTCCTTCACGATGTCGAGAAAATCTTTTCTATTCCTAGTTTGCCGAGTGTTGGATTTTGTCAAATGCTTTTTCTGCATCCATTAAGTTGATCATGGGTCTTTTTCCTTCATTCTATTAATGTGATATGTTGCATTGATTGAATTTCATAAGTTGAACCACCCTTGCATTCCTGGGACAAATCCCACTTGACCATGGTGTAAAATTCTTTTAATATACTTCTGGATTCAGTTTGCTAGTATTTTGTGGAAGATTTTGCATCTATATTTATATGGGATATTGGACTGAAGTTTTCTTGTGATGATATCAGGGTAATGTTGGTCTCATAGAATCAGCTAGAAGTGTTCCCACTTCTTACACTCTTGGAAGAGTTTGAGAAGAACTGGTGTTAAGTCTTCTTTAAACTTTTGGTATAATTCACCATGAAGCCACCTGGTCCTGTGCTTTTCTTTGTTGGAAGATTTTTGATTATTGATTTAATCTCTTTTGTTGTTATAATCCTTTAAGATTTTCTATTTGTTATTGAGTTCGTCTGGGTAGTTTGTGTATTTCTAGGAATTCATCCATTTAATTTAGGTTATTTAAATTTGTGTAATCTAATTGTACTTTCTTATAATCCACTTTATTTCTGTAAGGTCAGTATAATTGCCCCACTTTCATTTCTGATTTTAGTAATTTGAATCTTCTCTCTTTTTTCTTTGTCAGTCTAGCTAAAGGTTTGTCAATATTGCTGATCTTCTCCAAGAACCCACTTTGATTTCTTTGATTCTTTCTGTTGCTTTTCTTTTTTTCCAAAAAAGATTTATTTATTTCTTCCCCTCCCCCCTTGTTTTTGTGCTTGCTGTCTGCTTGTCTTTTTTTTTTTTTTTTTAGGAGGCACCGGGAACCAAACCCAGGACCTCCCATGTGGGAATGAGGTACCCAATCACTTGAGCCACCTCCACTCCCTGCTTGTTGTGTCTCTCATTGTGTTTCCTTGTTGCATTGTCATCTTGTTGCATCAGCTCGCCATACCAGCCCCTCGTGTCAGCTCACTGGTCTTCTTTAGGAGGCACGGGGAACTGAACCCAGGACCTCCCATGTGGTAGGCAGGCCCCCAAGGGCTTGAGCCACATCTGTTACCCTCTGTTGCCTTTCTATTCTCTATTTCATTAATCTCCATACTAATCTTTATTATTTCCTTCCTTCTGTTAGATTTGGGTTTAGATTGCTCTTATTTTTCTAGTTCCTTCCCTTTTATGTTGTTATTGTCACAACTTACATCTTTATGCATTGTCAGTCATTAACATAAATTTATAATTATTGTTTTATGTGTTCATCTTTCAAATCGTGTAAGATAGGAGGAGTTACAAATAAAAAAATATTAATACTGAATTTTTATTTATCTATGTAGTTACTTTACCAGTGTTCTTTACTTTTTCTTATGGCTTTCAGTTACTTTCTAGTGTCCTTTCATTTCAGTCTGAAGGGGTCCCTTTAGCATTTTTTTGTAGGGCAGGACTCCTAGTGACAAGCTCTCTCAGCTTTTAAAAATCTGGGAATGACTTAATTTCTCTTTCATTTTGAAGGATAGTTTTCCTAGTTATAGAATTCTTAATTAAAATACTTCAGTTAAGGGCCTTTGATTAAAATGTATGACCCAGGGTGGGTCTTACTTTTTAGTTGACAGTTTTTTTTTTCCTTCAGTGCTTTAAATGTGTCACCTTACTGTTTTCTGGCCCCTGTGGTTTCTGAAGTGAACTTTGTTGTTACTCTTATGGAGGATCCCTTGTACATGATGAGTCATTTCTCTTTTGCTACTTTCAATATTCTCTCTTTGTCTTTGGCTTGACAGTTTGATTTTAATGTGTCAGTGTGGATCCCTCTGTGTTTATCCTACTTGGAGTTAGTTGAGCTTCTTGGATGTGTATATTTATGTCTTTTATTAAATTTGGGAAGTTTTCATCCATTATTTATTCAAATCTTTTTTTCTGCTTTTTCTTTCCATCCTCTCCTTCTGGGACTGCCATAATGTGTATGTTGGTATGCTTCATGGATTCTATTATATGAGCTTGAGAAGTAGAGACAGAGACAGGGATACAACTCAACAGACATGCCTTTTGTTTGACACAGCTTTGAGTATGAGCCCCTAACTGTGCCTGGGATGAAAACTTAGTCAATCAAAGAAACTTCTTGAAACATCTGTTTGTTGATATCCGTGGAACACAGTTTGGAAAATTGATGTGTGCTTTTTGTTGAAAAAGATGCAAGTTAAGATCTCACACCTCAGAGCTAACCACTGTTAGTTAACATTTTGGTGCATAACCTTCCAAGCATCTTTCTGTTGAATGCATGCATATTAATATATATATCTATGTTTAACTACACACACACACACAATTTTACCTTAATGGTCATCACCTAGAATCCTACCTGGATGAAGTGAAAAGACACACAGGGACTCAACGAGTGACAACTTGACTACCCTTGCTACCTTGACTCAAAGCCCCTAACTCCATGCTTTACTTTCAGTTCTCTTTTCTCCTATACTCTGTCTTATTCTTTCTTCCAAATGGGAAAGTGGGGGGAGCTCCTGACAGAGGTCAGTCACAAAGAGTTCTTCAGCACCAGACCCTGCATCCTTCGGTGACCTTATAACCTTCACAGTCTTACTGGTCCAAGGCTGGCAATTCCTTCTAAAAGCATCACAAAGTTTTATTTTGACCAATAACAAGTGGTGCAATGAGTATTTTCCCAGATTGCTTCTGGTCTCCTTGACCAATATTTTTACAATGCATATTTATAGAAACCTGAAGCCATGGCAAGAGGCAATCTAAGTGTTATCTCGGAATTCCTCCTCCTGGGATTGTCAGAGTCACCTGAGCATCAACTTCTCTTTTTCAGCCTGTTCTTGTGCATGTATATGGTCACTGTGGTGGGGAATCTGCTAATCATACTGGCCATCAGCTCTACCTCTCACCTCCACACACCCATGTATTTCTTCATAGCCAACCTGTCCTTTGTGGACATCTGCTTCACCTCTGTCACTATACCAAAAATGCTACTAAACATCGAAACTCAGAGGCAATTCATCTCCTACATAGGATGCCTCATGCAGATGTATTTTCTAATTTTGTTTCTAGAACTGGACAATGTCTTCTTGGCAGTGATGGCATATGACAGATTTGTAGCCATATGTCACCCTCTTCATTATGCCACAATCATGAGCCCCAAATTCTGTATCACATTGGTGTCTATGGCTCTGATTATCACCAATATCTATCCCTTGATCCACGTCCTCCGGATTAATATGCTGTCATTCTGTGCCAGTGTCAGAATCCACCACATTTTCTGTGAGCTCTATGCATTGCTAAAGCTTTCCTGCTCAGATATCTATATCAATGAGTTGGTTGTTTACACTCTGGGGAGCTTTCTTTTTGTCACTCCCTTCCTGTTTATTTCTCTTTCCTACATGCATATT
This sequence comes from Tolypeutes matacus, assembly GCA_026826555.1. Classification (NCBI taxonomy): domain Eukaryota; kingdom Metazoa; phylum Chordata; class Mammalia; order Cingulata; family Chlamyphoridae; genus Tolypeutes; species Tolypeutes matacus. The sequence continues at coordinate 1,691,064 of JAKSZT010053811.1, forward strand.
TTCTCAGCCATCTTAAGACTGCATTCTTCCCAGAGCAAGCGAAAAGCATTTTCTACTTGCAGTTCCCACCTTGCAGTGGTGTCATTGTTCTATGGGACTCTATTTGGGGTGTATCTACGACCTTCCTCCTCCTACACAGTTGGGGACTCGGTGGCCACAGTGCTGTATGCCGTGGTGGCACCCATGCTCAATCCCTTTATTTATAGCCTGAGGAATAAAGACATGAAGGGGGCACTCAGGGGCCTCTTCAGTTGGATAAAAATCTCCTCTTGGTGACAATGACTTGTGCTTTTCAGCCAAGATGCCTTGTCTTCTTTTGCCCTTCATGTTGGAAGGAGACAGTCTGTAAGAAGCATCTGACAGGTTTCCAGCTTGGCCCCACATTTCTACTGTCATCGTGTTCAACTACTTGTTCAACCAACACTTGCGAACTGTCTCCCATGTGCTAGAACCTGGCTATGAACTGGGTAGATAGATTGTTTGCATGTGGATTAAAAACATAAAACATTCAGTGTGTTTTTCATGACCCCTCTCAAACCCTTCCCCCCTACTAATTTTAATCACAGGCTCCTGTTTGTGTCATGAGTCCTGACAAGTTATCTAGGATCTTATGTGCTAGGCACTGTTTTGAACATATATTTATTCATTCAATCTCCAAAATAACCCTGTGAAGGAAATGCTGTTATTATCCCCATTTTATAGATGAGGAAATGAAGGCTCGAGGAACTGATAGCATTTTCACCTTCTGCTTTGGGTAGGAATTACTCTTTGGATCAAACTATACAGGGTTCCTTACACTTCTCATAAGAACAAAACCCATAATTGAAGGCTACAGTACTCAGTGGCAGTAGATACATGGGTTATGATTTCATGGCAAAAATCACTATTCTTGCAAGCCAAGTGGAGAAAAAAATTGGTGCCTGTTCAAATCTCAAGTGTGGCTCATGGTGTATCAACATAGTTTCCAAGTCACAGACTTCCTTGCTAACTTAAAAAAGAACATTCCTAGAAAAAGTGAGAACATGTTCACCAGGATTTCGAGGCATATACACATAAAAATCATAACAAACCTATATGTGATGCTGGAGTTTTTAGGTATACTTCCAGAGACTGGAGCCTCCCGCTTACCTATGTGCCAGGTGTTCATGAAATCTAGGTGGAGCTGCAACTCCTACCCTACAGCTCAATGGACTCATCCAAGTCACCTGGTGAGGAGACAACGATGGGCAATGGCCATCCCAGGGAATGGAGAGGGCCTGCATCTGCAGGCAGGATCATCCCACCCACCATATCCATGGGATATAAGCCCTCTCTCACTTGGAGTTGGAGTGGACATCACCATCCCAGTCCCCTCAGGATTGGGGGAAGAACTATAGACTAGAGTGGACTTGATGGTATTCTCTTGTTCACATATGGTGATTCTAGCAATGCAAGAAATTATAACAATGAGGTGGAGCCAGTGGCCACTTGACACTTTTGGAGTAGGGAGGGGATGAGCAGTTGAAATACAGGGGCTTCTTTGGGAGTTGGAGGTTATCCTGAGTACTGTTGTGGCAACGGATGTAGGCCACTTTAAATCAGCACACACCACTCAGAACTGAGTGAGAGAGAGTGTGATCTACAGTGTGAACTGTGGTCTATGGTTGGTGGCAAGGCCCCAGGATGTGTAAGTTCATTGAGGGTGGTGGGCCACACTTGTGGGAGATGTTTGTGTGGGATGTGGTGGGAGGTGTGGGAGGTGGGCAACATGGGAATCCCAGTGGGTTCCATGTAATATTTTGGGTAATCTAAGCACCTCTTAAAATATATGTATATATATATATATAAATAACATTTTTGTAAGCAAATACACATATATGCATATATATTTATATATCATTTTGCAAATGTTTGTATGTATTGTGAGAATTTTGATTTTTACCCATAATAAAAAAAAAAAAAGAAAAAAAAAATGAAGGCAAGTCAATTGGGGAAAATATTTTCTATCTACAAAGCAAAACAATAATATCCTTCCAATTTATAAACTTTATCTAAATGGTTAAAAATATTCTTACTCATTGAAACATAAAAGCAAAATGAACAAAGAACATGAAAAGACAATTCCCAGAGGAAGAAGCAAAATGACTAATAAAAATATGAAAAAGAAGTCAGTCTTGGTAAAAATCAAAGAAACGTGAATTGAAACAATTGTTACAAATTAAATTGATTAAAACAACAATGTGGTAAAGGCGAATATGCGTAGCTCAGTGGTTGAGTGCTTGCTTTCCATGTACAAGGTCCGGGGTTCAATTCTTGGTACCTCCTAAAAAAAATACTTTTCTGGATGCAAGTTGCCAAATGAGCAAAGAAATGAAAAAATCCTGAATGCTCCAGGACAAACTCTCTGGGCTAAATTCCTAGAAGTGGAATTTTGTGGTCAAATGATATATTTAAATTTTGATAGTAAATGTAAAGTTCATTTTCCTGTAGATTATGTATGTTTATGTGCCCATCAGCAATGTGTGAGTGTGCTTGTGCCATTACGGTAGCCACAAATCACATGACTATTGAGCACTTGAAATGTGGCCAGTCCTAATTGAGATGTAAGTGTACACATCGGATTTCAAAGACTTGGTATCAGAAAAGAGTGCAAAATAGCTCATTAATGCTTTTTATATTGATTACATGTTGAAATGATATTTTGGATATGGTTGGGTTAAATAAGGCGTATTACTAAAGTTAATTTGTTCAAGGCTCATTTTTGTCTCCCTTAATAAGTTCCTAAAGTTTTCTCTTGCCCATTTTCTTGTTAAATTTATTCCTGGGTACTTTATAGTTTTTATTATCATTGTAAATGGCATTTTGTTTACCTTTACTAGTTATTGCTTGTATTCATGCAGGCCCTTGAATTGTGCATATCAGCCACTTTACCGATTTCTCTTATCATTTGTAATAGTTTTTCAGTTGGATTCCATTGTGTTTATTAGGTGAACAGTTACATCATCCTCAAATAATACCTTTACCACCTCCTTTAGGTTTTTTTTTTTTTTTTAAGATTTTATTTATTTATTCATTTATCCCCCCCTTGCTGCTTGTGCTCGCTGGGTCAGCTAACCACGCCGTGCGGGCGGGCTTGCCTTCACCAGGAGGCCCCGGGAACCGAACCCGGGGCCTCCCATATGGTAAACGGGAGCCCTACTGATTGAGCCACAGCCGCTTCCCTCTCCTTTAGATTTTTATGCATATATCGTTCTCTTGTCTGATTTTATGGTCTACCCCCAGAATAAGACTGAATTATCGTGTTGACAAAGGATATCTTAATTTTGTTCCAGATTTTAATAGGGATGCTTCTAGTATTTTTCTCATTAATCATTGTGCTAGAATTTGGGTTGATATAGGGGTATCATGTTAAAGAAGTTTACCCCAATCTGATTTTATTGAGAGTTTTCTTTTGTAAAGCAAGAATGGCTACTGAATTTTGTTAAAGACTTCTTCAACATCTGTGGAGATGATAATATGATTTTTCACTTTTGTCTATGAAAATGATGAATTATATTCATAGAGTTTTCTCATATTGAACCATCCTTGCATTCCTCAAATAAATTCCATAAGGAAATAGCTTAAATAGCATTGGTTACCAGTATCTTAAAAGATTTTGTTGAATTCCCCTCTGAATTCAGTTAAACTAGTGCTTTTTATAGGGGTTGCTTTTGAACAACACCCAAAAAGAGTTTCTCTTTACTGGGGTCACCTAATTTATATTTTCCTTAAAAAGTAAATATTTCTCTGGTTTCCTAAACATATTTGTATAGAATTGAGTACATATTGCCTTATAAGTTACACAATTTCCTCTGAATCTGTTGTTATCTACCCATTTTTCTTGTTTTGTGTATTTGTGCTTTTCCCCCTTTTTAACTGTTAGCTAACACTTCTATTTTGTTATTTTAAGGAGCCACATCTTGGATTTTGTTCATCACTTATGTACTGAGCCAGGAGCTTAGTACTTTCTGAAAGTAGGAGAGAGAGGGGAGATCTTTGAAAGAGGAATTGAGGGAATGAAGGATTTGTGAGGGAAAGGGAGGAAATTTAGTATTCCTTGAAGTGAGATAAGGGAGTTAAGACCTTTGTGAGGGAGAGGTGTGTGAGGGAAGGCCTTTGTGAGAGAATGGTAGGGAGGTCAGTACTTTGTGAGGGGAGGTGAGGGAAGGAAGGCCTTTGTGAGCAAAATAAAGGGTCTTTGTGACCTTAATCATTTGAGATTTAGCCTTTTGTTGCTTTTGAATGTTGACACTTTTTATTTTGCACATACATTCAAAAGTGCTCTCTTCATTGAAGATTGTATCCTTTATTATTATTTCAGGATGTTCTTAGAGACCCTGGGCTTTAGTTGGGTTGGAATGAATCTCTGCACTTTGGGTAGGGATGCCATGGGTGTATTTTCCTATAGACCTGAGGATCAAGCTCTTAATTGCAAGAGAAGCATGCGCAGCAGCAGCGGTGAAGATATTTAAGAGTCCTGGTGTCTATATCTTGCCCAAGGTATAGTCTGTGGATCAATGGGCCAATGCCTGGTTGAGATACACAGTTGACTGGTTACAGGATGTACTCTTTCCTGGAGCCTTAGCATCAATCACAGTTTTCTCTTAAGACACACAGAGAGGTCCCAGCAGAGACACCTGACCCAGGGCCATACTCCTATCCCTAAGCGCCAGTGAATTATCAAAACTGACAACTTAAGTCAGCGGAATCTGCAACAGAAGCTCCATTGGACTCAGCAACACAGCACAACATAGCACAGCTACAAGCACAAGCTAGCCAGCAGGCAGCGGAGACAGTTAGGAAGCCAAAGCAAGAGAAGAAAGACTCCAGTGGCAGTGGCCACTGACTAGGCATTCTGCACTCAGCGCCAATTTTTCAGGTCACCCACAGAGACAGATGGACCCACACCCCAAATTTCGTTTGGAAGTTGAGACTGATGGATGCCACATACACCAAGAGGGCATGACAAGGTTGATTACTTACATAATGGAGGTATCTAAGGAGAGCAGGGCAGGAGTCTCAAGCAGGCCTGAAATGGCTTGAGAGGGCAAGGAAAGGAGACTGGCCTGGGCTTTTATTGTGGTTAGAGGGTGGGGCTGGGATGAGCATTCCTGCATGAAGGGGATTCCATAATTTGAATCCCTTGCCAATGCCAAGGGTGGATGGGGGGACACAAAGGCTTGCTTCTCAGTTTGCGCAAATGTAGGGCAGAGGAGATGAGGGAAGGGTAAGGCTGAAAATCTGTCAGAAGTCAAACATCAAAAATGGATTCAGATTCTGTTACACATGCCAAACAAAACATCTCCCCCGCTTCATGGGTTCCAGCAATCTAAACCTTGATGTCACCTTTCTCTTTCCTCTCCTCTCCCCACATGCACAAACATCAAGCCCTTTTCTCCTTGTCCAGGGATTAAAGTTTTAAGGAGGAATTTTTTCTTCAATACTCAATCCTGACTCAGTCCTGATCCCTAATGTCTGTATGGTCTGCCCTTAACCCTGCAGGAGTCCACCTCCTTCCCTCACACACCTGATTCTTCTATTCCTTCCTTCTTTCCTACCATCAGAGAACCTACAATGAGACACATACATCTCCTGAAAGGAGAAACTTCTCACAACTTGTTTATTTTATTTTTATCATCACCATAGGTGTACCCTGTTGTATATGGCTCAGTCTCTATTCGGATGACACTTTCTCCAAAGTCTCTTCTGTAGACACAGAGGATAGTTCTAGGCCTTTGGGCTGTACTAGGCACAGGACATTACCTGAAGTGGCAGACTTCTCCAGGGTTTCTTCTTCCTGGTTTGCCATAGTCTGATTCTTTCTCTTACTCAACCTGTGATAGCAGACCAATATTTTGGGATGTTTTGTTGCCTTATGCCTTCCTGAATTCTGTTGAAGGGCTAATTTTACCTTCATAATTATCTTCTTCACCTGGTAGAGAAAGAGTGAACCCAGGAGGGCATTAGTTTTGGAGGGAGTGGATGGGGACAGGGATGGTAATGGACTTTGTAGCAGGGGTGTGGACTGAGGCGGCAGTTTATACCAGGCAAGGACAGATAGGAACCTTGGGGTGGGGAGTCAACAGGGAAGAAAAGGAGGCTCACGAGCAGGGTCATCTGACCTTGTTAGTTTCTCTGGTCTTAATTGGAAAGGCAGTCATTTTCCTCCCTCTGGTGCATGTGGTTGATTCTTTTGTGCTAGTGATGGGGTTTTCTGTATCTGTGCTAGGATCCTCTGGTTTACTTGTCACTTCTGCCATGGTGTAGTCAACAGTGGCCTACCCCAGTGCTCCTGACCTTCTTATATATAAGTACCCAGGAAAAACCACAACTTCAGTTTTGCTTGGTAAGCAAGGCCTTTTCCCCAGCCAACGGTAGTCTTGGGTGGCTGAGACATCATAAAGCACTGTTCCTGAAGGGTGGGGGAGGGGATGCGGGGGAGGCCAATGTGCTCTGATTAGAGAAAGGGGGCATTTTTCCAATACCCCCTAAAAAGTCTTCTAAACAGATCTGTCACCTCTCCTCATCTCCCTTGGTTCAACTCTGGGTGCTTCGCATGGCAGAGAGAGGGTGTTTCGCTCCAAGCCTTTCCCCATGGCCACCCCCATTCAGTGGTTCATTCTGTTCTCTTCCCCCCTTCACTATTACACGTAGTGTTTTGGATGTCTCACCTAAAATCCCTCCGAGCTAATGTGGTTATATTTAGGTCTCAGTAATGATGTGAATCATCCCACTTCCCTCCAACAATGGTGTGAAGACCATTCACTACTTGGTTTACCATCAGGCAACTTTTCCAGTGTGTGTGTGGGTGTGTGTGTGTGTTTATCTCGGTGTGTGTGGTTATGGGGTATACTTTGGAGGGAGGGTCCTCTATCCCGCTCATATTGATAAGTTTCTTCTTCCAGAAAGCTTCAAATCAGTATTGGTAAGGTTATGGGCCTCCCTGCCATGACAATGGTTGAATTAACTCCTGGGCTGTGCCACAGGGCTGCCAAGGTGTTTCTCCCTATGACTCTGAGGCTCAGGATCACTTCTGGAGACAGAGGTATAGGTAGCAGCAGGAGAAGCACTTTCCAAGGTCCTAAGAGTGTGACCTCTGTGTGCCACTTTGCAATTGCTCTTCCTCCACATGAGTGAGGAAGACCTGATGGGCCCATGTTTTGCACAAGGTATTGGTCTTTCCCTTGAGCTCTCTGTAGAATGAGGTGATCACCAGGTTGAGACACACCACCAATGGTCACAAGGTAAGAGTTGTTCCTTTAGCCTAGTGTCAGTGACAGCTTATGCTGGAATTGAGACACATGATTCAATCTGTCACTTGCAGATAGGTCCAGGCTTGGGCACATGACCCCGGGCTACTTTAAAGAAGTCTCCAATTCCATAATCCTGTCCCTAAACACCATACTTCCATCTTCAATTGGTTAAGTCTATGAGAGAGCTTTGGTAGAACTCAGCAAAAGCAGCACAAAGTTGCACAGTTCAAAGCACAAGCTAGCCAGCAGGCACTAACTCATAGTCCATGCTCATCAGCAAGCAAAAGAGCCAGTTAGCAAGACAAAGCAAAGAAAGACTCCCAGTGGTGGTGGACAGTACTTAGATATCCTCTCATAGCCCCATTTGTTGGGGACAACCCACAGAGGTAGGATGGGATCCCATCCAAAATCTATTTTGGGTGTCGAGACTGATGATGCCTCATGCATCATGCACCAAGAGAGCATGAAAGGGTTTATTAGTCACATGAGGCTTTCTGGGCACAGAAGTTTCCTGAGCAGGTACAAGAATGTCTTGAGAGCAGGGAAACAAGAGTGGCTTGGCTTTTACGTTGATGAGTGTGTGGGGCTGGGGTGAGTGTTCTCGCATGTGAGTTAGGGCTTGTGTGGTTTGAACTTCCTGCCGGCCCTAAAGAAGGGAGCATCTGGGCTTTCTTATCAGCTTGCTCAGGTATTGACTTAAGGGGAAGAGGGAAGGGTGAGGCTTAAAAGCTGTCAGAAATCCAACATCAAAAACAGAGTCAGACTCTTTGTTACAGAACTTTTACAGACCAGTGTTATGTAAGTGCAAGATGTTCTATCCACCATTTAGAATTTTCATAACCACTATAACCAAGGTTCATATATATATATATATATAGGTATCCCTCCAAAGTATACCCCATAACCACATACACCGAGATAAACACACACACACACACAATTATAAATTTTATTTATAATAAGAACAAAAATTACATTGTTCTTATAATTTTTCCCCCAAATTATGGTCCTTTCAATATTATTTAAGGTGGCTTAGAATTACTTTGGTCCATCAATAGAGAAATTGTGCAGAAAGACTGCCAGCATCATCAAATCGGAGACTTCATCTACAGGAAAGCAGTTCTAGTTGCACTATTTATCTGCTGGATGATGTGGGAGATTCTTACTTCTCTTCTACCCCAGCTGATTACTGGAGCACCCATAGACCCTAATAATAGCTACAGAAGTAACATTTACTGGACAAGAATCATGCTAAGTATTCATATCTGTATTTAATCCTTATCCAGACTCCATTGAGGTAAGTGGCAAAATAACACTTTTTTTTGCCAGCACTTCCAAGACTCCTGAAGCCCTTTCTCTTGCAATTGCTGAAGCAGAAAAGAACATGAAGAAGGGCCCATGGGAAATATTTATTGGCCAGGCTTACAAGGGGCACACACTAACCCCACTCACATTGTACTGGCAAGAACTCACAAGCCACATCTAATGCAAAGGTAGCTGAGAAATGTAGTCTGTCCAGAAGAGGAGAGTCTGAATATTGGGGAGCACCTAGTAATCTTTGCTACATGCTACCTGTTAATCATTTTATTCTCATTACTTAGAATAGGGCCTAGCACATAGCAAGTGGTCACAAAAATATTTGTTGAATGAAAAGTTTTGAGGTTTTTTTGGTCAGGGTTATGGAAATAAGAAACATATGAAACTGGGTTAAGCAGTGGTTTCTTAGATATGATACTAAAAGAACAAGCAACAAAGAAAAAATAAAGTGGACTACATCAAAATTTAAAACTTTTCTTCTGTTAATGATACCATCAAGAAAGTAAAAAGACAACAAATAGAATGGGAGAAAATATTTGAAAATCATATGTCTGATAAAAGACTTGTATCCAGAATTTATAAAGACCTTTACAATTCAACAATAAAACAAAATGGCCCAATATTTTTAAAAATGAGCAAAGGATTTGAATAGACCTTTCTCCATGAAGATATACCAACATCCAACATGCACATTAAAACGATGCTGAACATCATTAGGCATTAGCGTAATGTAAATCAAAGCCACTATGAGATATCATTTCATACTCAATTGGATGGCTATCATTTTTTAAAAAAGAAAATAAGTGTGGATAAGTGGAGAGATTGGAACCCTCATAATACGTGACCAGTGGGAATGTACTATCTCTTACAAAAGAAGAGCTGACAGCACTTGTAGATGGATTGGATTTGGGATATGGGTGAGGAAAGGGCAGAAATCAAGAACGACTAGGATACTAGGTTTATTATTTGAGCAACTAAGTGGAAAATGGGGCCATTTTCTGAGATGGAGAAGACTGGAAGGAGGGAAACAAAAAAATTCTGCCTCTAACACTTTGATTGAGATGCCTATCATGTGCAGATATCAAGTAGGAAACTCGGGAGCTCAGGACTGGAGATATAAATGCAGAAAAAGATGCCTATAAAGTCATGAAAATTAATGAAATAAGCTAAGAGGCTATAGGCACAGATGAAAAGTTGGACTGCAGGGAAAGCAATCACCTCAGGGTACAGTCATATTTCAGTTAGAGCAGGAAGATGAAAGGAATATTGAGAAAAGAGTTTGAAGTTATTGGGTAGTTTCTTAATGATTTATAGAGGGCAGAGGCGAGGTGCTTATGAAAATGGGAAGAGAGTTGGGCCCAATTTTGTTATGTGTAGAGCAGTATGGGGTATCTGATGATGAATGATCTGTTGGGTGGTGACTGAAATAAAAGTGATGAGGTAAGATGGAATTAATCCTGATAGTTTCAGGAGAAGGTGACCTACAAGTTCAAGCTACAGTCCAGAGTATTTATCTGGAAAACAAGAGCTCGTTAGGACAGTTCTTTTCTGCAGGTTGGGATGGTATAGAATTCTGGGAGGTGGTGAGTAAAGTCTTCCTTCCTGGGGATTGCTCACTTAGGACTGACCTAGAGCTCAGAAGAATCCAGAAACAGCAATAGAAACATACCTGATCCAAATGCCATAGATCCTGCATGATGATTCAGCCTTCCAAAGATAGACTAATAAAGACATCAAACAGGGCAAATTTGAAGGAGAGGAGTGTGAGCCCTCAGGAGTGGGCAAGTATAGAGAAATCGCAGTGTATTCTAAAGTCAGTGGGTTCCTATTATAGACATGTGGAGCCATGCACTGCTCTTGGACAACCCAACATACCTGCAGACACGTGATACAGATGCAGGCTCCAACACTTACTGGGAACCTGCAAAGCCAATGCTGAGGAAGCAGAGAAAAGGTAGGGAAGGGACTTTATCCCAATGCAGGAATGAATTCACTTAGGCTTCCTAAATGGCAAGTGGAAAAATGGAAGAGAGGTAAGTGAGCTCTCTTTTTTTTTCTCTCTCCTAATTTTTTCTCTAGGAAGAAGCACTTGGAATTTCATTTCCTACATAAATTCCCCTGCTAAAACTCTAGGGAACTATTCAGCTGCTAAAACTCTAGGGAACTAATCAGTAGGCAGATGTTCTCACCTAAGTATGGTTACCAGCAAACATTCAATCCAAGTCATGGCTGCATATGGATCACATTAAAATAATTCTCTTCATAATTGTCTTTTTCCTCCCTGGATAGTTAGTTAATGTCTTTTATTGAGCCATCAAACCATCCCTGGGAAAGCCTATCTCCTGAATTTTCTTAAACTTTTAGCTGAAATACTTTCAAACTTTCATGACAGTTACCAAAATAATACAGACCCTATACAGAGCACTCCAACATACCATTTCCTCCCCAGAAACCCAGATCTTTCAATATTAACATTTCCCACATTCTATCCATCTAGCCACCCATCAACCCTTCTATCTTAATCTATTTACCAATCACTTTTCTGAACACCTGAGTGTAGGTTGTACACATCATCCTCATTGAACATTTAATACTGTCATGTGCATTTCCTCAGAACAAGGATATTCACTTATGTAACCACCCTAAATGCAGTTATCAAGTTCAAGAACTTTAACATTGATGTAAAGCTTACAGTCTATATTACAAGTTTTTCATATGTCCCAGTAATGTCATTTGAGCCTTTTCTCCTCCCTGATTAGATCCTGTCCTTGATCACATATTACCTTTAATTGTCATTTTCTCTTTAGTTGCTCCTGTTTTAAAATCATGGGTACATATATAAAACATAGACTTTCCCAACCTCAACTGCTACCAAGCATGCCATTCAGTGACATTAATCTAATTCACAATGTATGTAATTCACAATGTAATTCATAACACCTTCTTACCAAAACTTTCCTATTTCCTCAGACAGAGAGGCTACACCCATTTTGCATTATATTCTCCCTGTTCCCTGCCTCTGGCAACCTGTACTCTACTTTTTGTACTTTCTGTCTCTAGGAGTGGTTTAGTTTGCCAGTGGGCTGCTAATGCAAAGTACCAGAAATGTACTGGCTTTTATAAAGGGGATTTATTTGTTATAAACCATTTAAAAAACATAAACTTTCTCTTTTTGGGATTCATAAAATAATTTCAAACTGCCACAAAGAGTTTGCATATTCTCGATATTTTCTTTGTGGTTACCATGGGGCTTTAAATTTAACATCCTAAATCTATAACACTCTAATTTGCTCTGATAACAACTTAATTTCAACAGTATACACAAACTATATTCCTATTCCCCTCAGTTCCCCAACCTTTATGTAGTTCTTGTCATAAATTACATGTTTATACATTATGAGTCCAAAATGACTGATTTATCATTACATTTTATGCATTTGCCTTTTAGATCCTATAGGAAGTAAAAAGTGGAGCTACAAACCCAAAATACAATAGTATTGGCATTTATATTTACCAATGTCATTTCCCTATTCAGATTTCTTTATTTCATCAGGTGGCTTTGATCTATCGTCTATTCTCCTTTCCTTTCAACCTACAGAACTCTCTTTAGTATCTCTTGTAGGGCCAGTCTAGTGGTGACAAACTCCCTCAGTTTTTGTTTATCTGGGAATGTCTTAATCTCTCCCTAATGTTTAAAAGACAGTTTTTCTAGGTATGAAATTCTTAGTTGGCATTTTTTTTTTGCTTTCAGCCCTTTAAATATGTTGTCCCACTGCCTTCTTGTCTTCATAGTTTCCACTGAGAAATTGGCACTTACTTTTATTGAGGCTTCCTTGTATGTGACACATTGCTTCTCTCTTGCAACTTTCAGAATTCTCTCTTTATCTTTGGCATTCAACAGTTTGATTACAACATGTGGTGGTGTGGATCTAGGTTTATCCTGTTTGGAGTTTGTAGAGCATCTTGGATGTATATATTCATGTCTTTCGTTCAGGTTGGGAAGTTTTCAGCCATTATTTCTTTGAATATTCTCTCTGCCCCTTTCTCTTTTCCTTCTCTTTCTGGGATTCCTACAATGTGTATATTGATATGTTTGATGGTGTCCCATAGGTTCCTCAGGCTCTGTTCACCTCAGATGTGGAAACAGCATCAGCCTTCAGCTTGGAGCTGGGTGCCATGCCTGGGACCCCTTCCCTGGCTAATGCCTGCCTAAGATCCCTACCATCATAGCCCAGCCCAGAGAGTAGGGTACTGGAAGCTTGAGTGCCACCCCAGGACACAATACTGTAACCTCTCACCCCCACAGACGTGCGGGCACAGAGGAACAGAAGAAGGCCGGAGAACTCCCCCACCCCTAGGACCCCACCCTGGGGCTTATCCTTCTGCCCCAGGCTCAGGGTCCAGGATGACACACCCACACACTGAATTGCACCCTGAACAGTTGACACTTTTGTTTTGCCTGTGAAAATGAGATCTCTGTGAAAATAAAGATTTCCTTGGCTGGGGGAGAGAAGTAGGATGGGGGCTGAAAGAGAGGGGAATTGGCAAGAAGAGGGACAGTTTGGGCTGTTTCCTTTTTTGTGAGATGTGCAAGCAGAAATTTCACCATTTCCTTAAGCTCTTATTTAAAAAAGAAGAAAAAAAAACCCAGCCACCTAGGGGCACCCAGTGGAGCCCCCAGAAGCATTGGGAGACCCAGGCCAAGCCCAAATCCCTGGCCCCCTATGAGGCTTCGTGAGGGAGTCTCAGTCTCTGCACGGCCACGGGGTTCCCGGGGCCTTGGCCAGGGCCAGCTTGGCGGGACCTGGTCACGTGCCCCATGGCATCAGCAGAAGCCTGTCGGCGCAGGCGCACTGGGATGGAGTCACGCGCTAAGGGGAGGAGCTTGGCGAGAGCGCTTGAGTTTCTCCACCGCCAGGGCAGGGTTGGTTGGCGGGAACCGGTCACGTGCCCTGAGGCCTCCCTAGGGCCTAGTTTGCGCAGGCGCCCCGAGAGCCCTCGCTGCCCTGCGTGCCAAGGGGGGTGCTCAGTCCCTCAGAGGCGGGCGGAGCGGGCCGCCGTGTCCCAGTGGGGCTCTGCGAGGGAAGGAAGGCGGGGGAGCGGCAGCCATGGAGGCAGGCGAAGGCGCGGCGGGCGCGGCGGGCCGGGGCGGGCCTGGCAGTGCAGGGGGCTCAGGCGGCCCTTCCCCTGGCCCCGCCAGCCGGAGCGGCGCAGGCGGGGAGGGCGCCGCTGCTGGTGGTGCTCCTCAGGTCGAGGGGATCCTGCAGGTCTCAGGGACGGATGGAGCCGCAGGAGGGCGCCGAAACCACCTGCTGGAGTTGTATCCTTTCCCAGGAGCCCCTCAGGGCTGGGCGCGACTGGGCGGGAACAGCGGGACGGGCCAGGGGAGGTTGAGGGGGCCGTCGGGTGGGGGTGCCGCCCTTTAGAAAAGGGAGCAGAGGGAGATGGAGGGTGGCCGGAGGGTCAGCCTGGGGGCGATGGGCTGGGGGTGGCCTGAGGGGGTGGGGGGCGGCCCTGGTTCAGGAGGCCCGAGGCTCGAGGAGCGTGCCTTAACCGCATCTTCGCCAGCACCCTCACCGTGCCTTTCCTGTCTTTCATGGAGGCGGAGGTTGCACGCAGGTCCCTGATCGCAGAAGCCGAACCCTATGGAGGGGAGGTTCATAAGGAGCTGAGAGTGGCTGGCAGTGACCTGATGGTGTAAGTTCTAGAAAGGGCCTCCGTGGGGGTGGGAGTGGGGGCTGGCGGCTCGCGACCAAGCCGATCTCTGCTCGAGGTTCATGCCAGTGGAGTCGGCGAGACACGGAGACGATTTAAGTGTACGTTGAAGGTGGGAGTTAGGTGCCTGGGGCGTGTAGCTGTCCGAGGGGGCGGAATGAAGGACACCCAGCTTTGACCTTTAACTTGCTTCTCTTTTTCGCTCACTTTTAGCCGTTTAACTGCTGATGACCCTGGCATCCTCCAAATTTCCATCACCTCCTTTCTCAACCAGCTTTCCCAGGTGGTGCAGACCATGCAGCGCATTGGGCCCCCGTTTTTTGCTAAGCCGCAGCCGGGAAAAGGGGGCTGAGGCCCAATCTTGAGTCCACTCTTAGGCAGTGTATCCTTCCCTAGGGCATTGGTTCCTGGAGTAGGTGCCCTTTCGTTATTGAAGCCCAATTTTTGCCTGTACTGGTGCGTGGGTGCTGTTGACCCACTTATTTTGTTTGGCACTTAAAGGTTTGTTACTGCAGAAAATAAAACTGAACTACTAGTCCCTGTCTGAATTTATTTTCAGCTACTGCACCTCCATATTTTTTTTGCCTCTGTTTTCGGGTTGGACAGGAGGTTCTAGGATTCAGTTACTTGAGTAGTACTGGTAATTAAAGACAATTTAGGAAATGAGATGAAAATAAATAATCATGGTATTTCTATACCAGAAAAAATGAAAATGTGTAAATCTCATAGTTAGATAGCGCTATATTCTGTAGCTGTAGTAATGAATCCTCCTTGGGATTTCTCTCACTTCCTGAAAAAGTGCCTAAAGTATTTAAAAATGTTCTCTATGGCTATAATTTTAAGCTTTAGGGTTATGTTAACTGTGTAAAATAAAAATTGAAACCATTCAATGATAATTGGAGAAGTAGCACACCTATTTTTAGGTCAATTATAAGTACAGTTTGGTTATAACATAACAGTAAGACAGTGCCCGAAATAGAAAATAAAAGAGAATGAAGTTTGAGAGATTTGTAGTCTTGGAGAAATTATCAGTAAATGATGAGTTAGGGAAGAGAGATTGTAATGGTTATATGAAAAGCTATAATATTTATTAAATCACATGTTGAGGCGAGCAACATATGTCTTTCTAGTAACCTAACCTAACATAGGGTGCTGTTTTGTGTGAAGAAGATTCTAGATGGCATAGACTGGACTATCTTATTTTAGCTGGTGATTATTTTAATATACTGAAAAGCCAAGCTATAAATCTATATAGGATAGTCACTGTCAAAAACAAATCTTCCAAGACTTCGGGGAAGATGGACTAGTAAGACACAGGAATTTCTTCTCCAGAAAAATAGCAGGAGAACAGGCTGAAACAGCCCCGAAATAGATCTTCTAGGGTTTAGGACAGCAGGTGAAGGCTGCACACCACCCAGAGGAGAGAGGGACAAAAGAGGGAAATCGCGACGACAGAACCAGAACTGTGAGTTGGAACCAGCAGCAGCTGCTGCTGCCGGCACCCTCCCCCATACTCTTTAGAAGTCTCGGGCCTCTGGGCCTGCGACTACAGACAAAGGGGGATCCAAGGATCTACCACTCCTGGAAAGGGGAGAGAGAGGGACACAGCCTTAGGCTGACTCAGGTTCTGACCTGCAAATTTGGGCTGCGGAGCCCCACGGACCCTTCCACACGGTGGTTTGCCCTGGGAGCCTAGGAAGGACTGGAGAAATCTGACCCTCGCAACCTCCCTCTTTTCTAGCCTGGACTAATTGTTGAGGACTCCACAGGAGAGGGGAGAGAGAGCCTGGGGTTGACCCTGCTTTTGACTCGCAGGTTTGGTCTGCCTTGTCCCGAGAGCCCTTCCAGGCCGGGTGGGGCTGCGCCATTGTTTGCCTTGGAGCCTGCAAGGGGCTAAAGATACACAACCCTCCCAATCTCCTCCGCTACTAACAGGGACTGATTGTTGAGGATTCAGAGGGGAGAAGAAATATTTCCTAGCTGGGAAAAGGGAGAGGAATACCAGAGAAGACTGGAGAACTGTCTCATAAAGTTTGAATTGCAAGGCTCTTAGCCCCCAGACAGGAAGCTCTACCACATTGATCTGGTCTGTGTCACAACAAATACACTCTGACCAGGCATTGAATTGAGAGCTGCCAACAAGCGTCATCTCCTGGCAGACCAAAAAAGTGCACATAAGAAAACTAAATAGGAGAGGCTTTTCCTGGCCTCTATAGCCTCCCTGCCCAAGGCCCTAGGAAATGACTCTACAACCAATTACTGGGTCCAGTGCCCAGTTTTGAGCACCCAGCAGGACAATCCTAACAAGGTTGAGCCAAAAATCAAAGACCTGTGGTAACTCACAGCCTCCTGCCACTAAAACCCTATAAAGAGAAAGAGATAGAGCATCTAAGTAAAATACAGTAAAAACCAGATACCTAAACACCAGCAAAAAATTATGAGCCATACTAAGAAAATAGAAGACATGGTTCAAGAAAAAGGAATACATCAAAGTCCCAGAAGAGATGCATAATTTGACAGAACTAATCAGTGAGATGAGCACAAATTTTCAAAATCAAATTAATGAGATGAAGGACAATATAGTTAAAGAGATAAATGACATCAAGAAGACATTGAGCGAACGCAAAGAAGAATTTGAAATCCTGAACAGAAAAGTAACGGAGTTCATGAGAATGAAAGACACAATAGGTGAAGTCAAAAACACATTTGAGGCATACAACAGCAGACTCGAAATGATAGAAGAAAGAATAAGTGATACCGAAGACAGAGCAGCTAAAATTGAAGAGAGAAAAGAACAGAGAGAGAAAAGAATGGAAAAAATTGAGCAGGGGCTCAGACAGTTTAATGACAACACAAAATGTAACAACGTACGTGTCATGGGAGTTCCAGAAGGGGAAGAGAAAGGAAAAGGGATAGAAAGAGTATGTGAGGAAATAACAGCTGAAAATTTCCCAACTCTCATGAAATAAATGAACTTACATGTCAAAGAAGCACACCGTACCCCAATGAGAATAAATCCAAATAGACCTATGCCAAGACACATACTATTCAGAATGTCAAATGTAAAAGATAAAGAGAAAATTCTCAGAGCAGCAAGAGAGAAGCAAACGATCACGTACAAAGGACATCCAGTAAGACTTAGTGCAGATTTCTCTTCAGAAACCATGGAGGTGAGAAGACAGTGTTATGATACAATTAGGAAATTGAAAGAGAAAAAGTGCCAGCCGAGAATTCTTTACCCAGCAAAACTGTCCTTCAAATATGAAGGTGAGTATAAAGTATTCACAAACAAACAGAAACTAAGAGAGTTTGCAAGGAGAGCGGACACTGTGGGAGGAGGCCCGCAAGGCTAAAGCGGAGGTCGGGCGGGGAGGCGAGCCTGCCGTCCCTCGGCCAATCACAGAGGGCGGGGCGCGGGGCCTGCCCTGGGGTTATAGCTGCAGGGCTCTGCGCGGGAACGCTTACCTCGCTGAGTGAGGAGCTGTTGGCGCCCCGAGGTTGTCTGTTAACAGGTCTTCGAGCCTTCAGGCAAGATGAGTGATAAGCCAGACTTGTCTGAAGTGGAGAAGTTCGACAGGTCAAAACTGAAGAAAACCAACACTGAAGAAAAAAATACTCTCCCCTCGAAGGAAACTATCCAGCAGGAGAAAGAATGTGTCCAAACATCATAAAATGGGGATCTCCTTGCAAGAGCAAATTTCAGCATTGCCTGGGTGTCTTTGTTATAGGATTGTTTTTTGTAAACTAATGTGTAGAGAATTTAGGCATAATCTTCTATCTTTTCATCCATACTCAGTAGTTGAGGGGCCTGGGGTAGCCAGTGCTCCATTACCTTCATTTTAAAACTCCCATTGGTGCATAAATTGATCTTGGTGTATGTAGTCCTTGCACTCCCTACAAGTTAGGTCACTTTTAACCTCCTCCAATGGTTGCCTCCATTGTTCCATAATTTTCAGGAAGTTGCATGCCCTAGCAACTTCTCAGAGTTTATTTTCATTTCTAATGTACAATAAAATAATTAATATAATCATTAAAAAAAAAAAAAAAGAATTTGCAAAAAAGAATCGACCTTTGCAGGAAGTATTAAAGGAAACCTTTAAGAACCTGAAAGAAAAAGGAGAGAGAGGCTTGGAGGAGAGTATAGAAGAAAGAAAAGCAGAAAGGATAACCAAAAGAGTAAAAAGAGAGACAAAAACAAGATGACATATGAAAACCAAAGAATACAATGGTTGAAATAAATAGTGCATTTTCAGTAATATCATTGAATGTGAATGGATTATATTCCCCAATCAAAAGATACAGGCTGACAGAATGGATAAAAAAACATGAGCCATCCATATGCTGCTTACAAGAAACTCACCTCAGACCCAGGGGTACAAACCAGCTGAAAGTAAAAGGTTGGAAAAAGATACTCCACGTGAATAGTAAAGAGAAAAGAGCAGGGGCAGCTATATACTAATAACAGACAAAACAGACTTTAAATGCAAAAAAGTGATAATAGATATGGAAGGCCATTATATATTAATAAAAGGGACGATCCTCCAGGAAGATATAACAGTCATAAATATTTACACACCTAACCAGGGTGCCCCAAAATATATGAGACAAACTCTGGCAAAACTGAAGGGAGAAAGAGATATTAATACAATAATCGTTGGAGACTTCAACACCCCTCTCACATCATTAGATAGAACAACTAGACAGAAGATCAACAAGGAAACAGAGAACTTGAACACTATGATAAATGAGTTAGACCTAACAGACATATACAGAACATTGCATCCAAACTCAGCAGGTTACACATTCTTCTCAAGTGCCCATGGATCTTTCCCCAGGATAGACCACATGTTAGGTCACAATTCAGCTCTCAATAAATATAAAAAGATTGAAATTATACAAAGCACCTTCTCAGATCATAATGGAATGAAACTAGAAATCAATAACAGGAAAAAAATAAATTTGCAAATGTGTGGAGACTGAACAACACACTCCTAAATATTCGGTAGGTCAAAGAAGAAATTGCAAGTGAAATCAGTAAATATATTGAAACAAATAAAAATGAGAATACAATGAATGTATCAAAACTTATGGGATACAGCAAAGGCGGACTTGAGGGGGAAATTTATAGCCCTAAATGCCTATATTAAAAAACAAGAAAGAGGTAAACTCAAAGATTTAACTGAACAACTAGAGGAACTAGAAAAAGAATAGCAAACCAATCCCAAAGCAAGCAGAAGGAAAGAAATAATAAAGATTAGAGCAGAAATTAATGAAAATGAGAACAGAAAAACAATAGAGAAAATCAACAAAACCAAAAGCTGGTTCTTTGAGAAGATCAATAAAATTGACAAACCCCTCGCTAGACTAACAAAGAAAAAAAGAGAGAAGATGCAAATAAATACAATCAGAAATGAAAGGGGGGAAATTACAAATGACCTCACAAAAATAAAAAGAATCATAAGAGGATATTATGAGAAACTATATGCCAACAACTAGACAACCTAGATGAAATGGAAAAATTTCTAGAAACACGTAACCAACCTACACTGATGCTACAAGAAATACAAGAACTTAACAAACCAATCACAATTAAGGAGATTGAATCCGTCATCAAAAATCTCCCAGCAAAGAAAAGTCCAGGACCAGATGGCTTCACAGGTGAGTTCTACCAAGCATTTAAAAAAGATTTAACACCAATCCTGTTTAAACTCTTCCAAAAAATTGAAGAGGAGGGAAAATTGCCCAACACATTTTATGAAGCCAACATCACCCTAATACCAAAGCCAGATAAAGATTCCACAAGAAAAGAAAATTACAGACCGATCTCTCTAATGAACATAGATGCAAAAATTCTCAACCAAATACTTGCAAGTCGAATCCAACAACATATCAAAAGACTTATACATCACGACCAAGTGGGATTTATTCCTGGTATGCAAGGCTGGTTCAACATAAGAAAATCAATCAATGTAATACACCACATTAACAAATTGAAGGAAAAAAACCACATGATCATCTCAATAGATGCCTAAAAGGCATTCGACAAAATCCAACATCATTTTTTTGATAAAAATACTTCAAAAGATAGGAATAAAAGGAAAATTCCTCAATTTGATAAAAGGCATATATGAAAAGCCCACAGCCAACATCATACTCAATGGGGAAAGGTTGAAAGCTTTCCCTCTAATATCGGGAACAAGACAAGGATGCCCACTGTCACCATTGTTATTCAACATTTTATTAGAAGTCCTAGCTAGGGCAATTAGACAAGACAAAAAAATTAAAGGCGTCCAAATAGGAAAAGAGGATGTAAAACTCTCACTGTTTGCAGATGACATGATCCTGTACTTAGAAAATCCTGAAGTATCCATGACAAAGCTACTTGAGCTAATAAATGAGTTCAGCAAAGTGGCAGGATACAAGAGCAACGCCCCAAAATCAGTAATGTTTTTGTACACTAGTACTGAACAACCTGAGGAGGAAATCAGGAGGAAAATTCCATTTTCAATAGCAACAAAAAGATTCAAATACCTAGGAGTTAATTTAACCAAAGAAGTACAGGACCTATATGCAGAAAACTACAAAACAATGCTAAAAGCAATTGTAAAAGACCTAAACAAATGGAAAGACATTCTGTATTCATGGATTGGAAGAATAAATATTGTGAAGATGTCAATCCTACCCAAACTGATTTATAGATTCAATGCAATTCCAATCTAAATCCCAACAGCTTACTTTACAGAATTAGAGAAGGCAATTACCAAATTCATCTGGAAGGGTAAGTGCACCTGAATAGCCAAAAGCATTCTAAAAAAGAAGAGCAATGTGGGAGGAATTTCACTGCCTGACCTTGAAACATATTACAAAGCTACAGTGGTCAAAACAGCATGGTACTGGCATAAAGATAGACACATCAATCAGTGGGATAGAATTGAGAATCCAGAAATATACCCTCACCTATACAGTCAACTGGTTTTTGACAAACCTACCTAGCCCACGCTAATGGGAGAAAACAGTCTCTTCAACAAATGGTGTTGGGAGAACTGGATATCTATAACCAAAAGAGTGAAAGAGGACCCCTATCTCACCCCCTATCCAAGAATCAACTCAAAATGGATCAAAGATCTAAATATAAAAGCTAGGACCATAAAACTACTAGAAGAAAATGTAGGGAAACATCTTCAAGACCTTGTAGTAGGTGGTGGTTTCTTAGACCTTACACCCAAAGCATGTGCAACAAAAGAAAAAGTAGATAAATGGGACCTCCTCAAAATTAAATACTTTTGCACCTCACAGGACTTTGTCAGAAGGGTGAAAAGGCAGCCAACTCAATGGAAAAAATATTTGGAAATCACATATCTGATAAAGGTTTAATATCCAGGATACATAAAGAGATGTTACAACTCAACAATAAAAAGACAAATGACCCAATTAAAAAATGGGCAAAAGACTTGAATAGACATTTCTCCAAAGAAGAAATACAAATGGCAAAAAAACACATGAAGAAATGCTCAACATCACTCATGATTAGGGAAATGCAAATCAAAACTACAATGAGATATCATTTCACACCTATCAGAATGGCCATTATTAAAAAGACAGAGAACTACAAGTGCTGGAGAGGATGTGGAGAGATAGGAACACTTCTTCACTGTTGGTGGGAATGCAGGATGGTACAGCCACTGTGGAGGACTGTTTGGCAGTTCCTAAAGAAGTTGAATATAGACTTGCCATATGACCCTGCAATACCACTACTGGGTATATACCCAGAAGAACTGAGAGCAGTGACACAAACAGACATCTGCACACTGATGTTCATAGCAACATTATTCACCATTGCCAAAAGTTGGAAACAACCCAGGTGTCCATCAACAAATGAATGGATAGACAAACTGTGGTCTATTCACACTATGGAATATTATGCAGCTGTAAGAAGAAATGAAGTCATAAAGTATATGGCAACATGGATGAACCTGGAGGACATTATGTTGAGTGAAGCAAGCCAGATACAAAAAGACAAATACTGTATGAATGCATTACTATGAACCAAATATATTTTGTAACATACTTTTTGATCAAAAAAAAAAAATCCATTACATTTAATTGAGAAATGTATATATTTATTCATGTGTTTACTTTTTAGTTTTTAATTGTTTATATTTTCAATTATGAAATGTACAAGTAAAGTTAAATGGAAAAAAACATATCTTCCAATATGACTATTATAACAACAAAAATTTGAAAAAATTCAAAAGGCTGTGTAATGATTAGCATGATAGATTCCTTATAAATTACAGTAATGCTACATAAATCACATTTGTTGATATGATCACATCATCCAGCACTTCTAATATTTATATTGCTTGTTTGAAAGTTGGAGGAAATATTGAATTCCCCAAAATCAAGACTTTCAAAGCAGATAAGTAGGTTTTCCTTGTCTTCAAAAGCCATTCAAAGCTCTGCTATAAACCTAGAATAGAAAAATCTAGGAATTTTACAAAAAAGTAAAATTCATATTTTAACTTAATGAAATATACACATTTTTAAACAAATGCAGTTTAACATTTAATCTTTCAGAGACATGAATACTGGTAAATTACAAAATAAGCAAGTGCTAAGAAATAATTAAGGCAAGAAATAATAGTTTTGGTGGTAGCTTGCAAAGAGACCCACAAATTCCTCGCATACCTTTGCAAAGTGAATTTATTGTTCCTTCCATCAAGAGGTGAAATCAATTTTGTTACCATAAACACAGCTATTTCTAATAGAAGGTCCCATCCAATCCAGCACCACAAAGGAAAATCACATTGCTCGGTGAGAACGTGGTTTATTGCAAGTGCACAAGCAAGGAACTGGGAGAATCTTCCCCAAAGCAGCTCAAAGTGAAAATGGGAGGTAGAGTTTATATAAGCAAAGGAGAGGGGTAGGGGAGAAGAAAAACAAGAAAAAAAAAAGAAAAAGTAATGATGCCAAGGGGTAACTGGGAAGGTCTGGTTAATGGTCTGGGAATGAAGAACAAAGAGTAAACTATTAAGATTAGATTAATAGAAAACTATCTCAGTTATGTCTGGTTATGTCTGGGAAGATCCAGAGCTACTTAGGTGAAGACCTCTCCTCTTGTGTTTATACTCGTTTTATTCATAAGAAGGAATATTTTGCAAGCATTCCTCATATAAGGAAAATGGACAAAGGTTTCATCTTCTGTAGTTACTTCCTGCTGATCTTGGGTGAAGAAAATTTTCATATCATTTTGGAGGATTCCCTAAGCACTAATTCAGAAAGAAAATATAGGTAACATTAAGAGAAACATATGGCAAGCAAAATAAAGGCAGTACTTAAGAGAGCTAAGAGATATTATATTCATCAGGTACGTAGGTACAGCACTTAAATACTAATCAATGCACAAGTTCCTCTTTTTTTTTAAGATTTATTTTTTATTTATTTCTCTCCACCCCCTCGTTGTTTGCAATTCCTGTGTCTGTTTGTTGTGTGCTCATCTTCCTTTTTAGGAGGCACACGGGAACCAAACCCAGGGCTTTCCATGTGGTAGGTGGGAGCGCAATCGCTTGAGCCACATCCTTTTCCCACAAGTTTCTCTTTGAGCTGCAGTTAATATATCTAAGCTCCAGGTTTGCAATACTATACATGTTATCCCTCCATGGGAGCAGGCCGTAATGCCAATTGTGTCTGTTTAGGTTTTACTCACATTACTCTGTAATTATTGCTCCACTTAGTATTTCCTTCGCACGGCCAGCATACTGCAGCACCATTGGGCCTGGAGAGAGCAGTATGGTAGGCTCCAGTGTTCCACAAGCTTAGTGCATAGTGCCCTCTGGCACTATGAAATAGAGCCAGTCTGGAGGCAATGTGGAGCCATCACCTACTGGCAGAGCTGCAGGAGTCTGAAGCAGCCATGTATTTCCATCTACTTCAGGAGCATGACCAGGAGATATGGCAGATACTTTTATTGTTTTAGAGGCATAGTAACTGACCAAGCCAATAACTCAAATGGAGAGGCAGCATGCATAGCACTGGGGGCCTGGTTTAAATGCACAAGAGTTTGACGACACTGAAGTCTATCCATTTTAATTTTTATACCCTTATTAAACACTTTTCATTCAACTTATAACATGACAAATGAACTTACCTGTTTTTAGTACTTCACTTTTTACAAGGTGAAAGAACAAATATTTTGCAGTAGTTTGAAATAAAAAGATACTTTTCAGGGTTTGATTTTGAGAAAGAAAAATGTTAAAAGTTGTTAAGTTTGAACATTATGTTTTTTTTTTAAAAGAGTGAGACTTGTTTTTCTTAAACAACCAAGAACATGATAAGGTTAAAGTACAGGAAGCTATTTTGATAAAATAGCTTTGTATACTGATAATTCAGGAGGAAAAAAAATGTTATAACCTTTTACTAAAACAGACTAATGATTTAAGAAACATTGTTACTTTAACAGAATCAAATTTTAGTTTTGCATCATTATACTATTTGGTACTAAGGCTTTTAAAAACCTTGTAGATAGACCCATCAAATCTTACCCAACTTTGACCACAAAAATTCCTTTTCCGTGAACTTTCTGAACTTTGTATTCATTCAGGTTTTGTCCCACATTTTCCTCTTTCTTAATAACCAGTCATTTTATTTTAGGACAAAACTACTTTCTTTTCCCTTAATAATAAAAAACACATTCTATATACCTTACATTCTTAAGTTACCAAAATGATTTTGGAAACTGTCTCCAAGCAAACCTCTTGCAACATACAATTATCTTAAAAAATTAAACTTGTCAGAATAATTATTCAATTTGATTATATGCAAATGTAACTTCTCTTCACTTTACCTAGTAACATGCAATTACTGGAACATTGATAGCTCAAAGGGGATGGCTTTCAGAAATATATGCTTTCTTTAGTTTACTATTTTATCAGTACTTCAGAGTGATATATTATGAAACTTACAAGGACACAGTTCATGAAACAGCTCTCTGGAAGCAAGTTAGCAGGGGTGCTGGTTGCTATCAGGGCTAAACCATGATTTAATTTCAGGTTTACAAAAGCAACTAGCATTTTTCTATTTTTTCCCCCTCTTTTTCTTTTATAGAGTTGTCTAGTTCAAAAGTTACCAAACTTTAAGAACACCAATTTCATTAATGTGGCTCTCCAGATCCAATTAGAATTAACATGGAAACAGAAGAGAAATCATTAATGTTGCAAAGTTTTTCCACTTCTCCAGCAGTGCAGTTAAACTAATTCCATTTGTGATTTCTTTTACAAAACAAATCCAATTGCAAGATAGTATTGAAATTTACTACTATAGACATATTGTGATTCTAGCGATGGAAGAAATTACAACATTGATGTGGAGCCAAGGGCCACTGGAGCCTCTGGGGGCAGGAAGAGGGAAAAACAGTTATAATACAGGGGCTTTTTCAGGACTTGGGAATCTCCCTGAGTGACATTGTAATGACAGATATAGGCCATTTTATATCCTCACATAACATGCAGAACTGTGTGGGAGAGAGTGTGGTCTATAATGTGAACTATGGTCCATGCTCAGTGGCAATGCCCCAGGATGCATTTATCAACTGCAGTGAATGTGCCACACTAATGAAGGATGTTTATGTGGGAGGGTGTGGGGGGTGTGGGGAGTGGGGCATATGGGAATCCCTATATTTTTTTGTGTAAAATTTATGTAATTGAATTCTTTTAAAAAATAAAATAAAAATGCAAAATAAAAAAAAGACTAATTTTTAGGTTACTTTTCACCATCATCCAATTTATACTGTAGGCAGGCAACATTGCAATAGAAAATCATTTTCTTTTTCTTAAGGGGGTCCCCTCTGAATTTAGACCAATTTTCCAATATGCAACCCAGAGGAGACATAGCCAGCACATTCTGAGAGTTTCCCTTGGCTAGGCAACACCAATAAAAGTCACAAAGACAGAAATCAAGAACAGGAGCGCTTCAAAATCAACAGGTTCCTGCACTCAAAATACAAAAATCAACAGGCAAACCCCAAATCTGGTTGATTAGCTTCTAGGCACGAGCAGACTGACAAAGTGAAAGTAAGCACAGATCAGAACAGAAGAATTTCACACACTTGCCTAGGACAGGGAAAGACCCAGCTTCAAAATCATCTTCACACAAAGCTCCCAGTGTCTGTCCACAGCACAGACCTCTCCTGGAACCTAGCTGCGGTCCTCCAGGGAAATCCCCAGGCATCTCCTAGGCACAGAGCTGAGGGATCCAGGTAAACCCCATGGCCAAGGAGACACGGATCAGGGCCGCTCCGGGGCTGTGTCCTAGAGCAGCATGGCTCTTAGGTGGCTTGACAAAATTTTGTTACCATAAGCATGGCTATTTCCAATAGAAGCACCTGCCCAACCCAGTGCCACAAAGGAGAAACACGTCTCTCAGTGAGAAGGTGATTTATTGCGAGTGCACAAGTGAGGAACTGGGAGAATCTTCCCCAAACCAGTTCAAAGTGAGATGGGAGCTAGGGGTTTTATAAGCAAAGGAGAGGGGTAGGGGAGAAGTAAAACAAAGAAAAAAAACGAAAACAAAACAATGCCAGGGATAACTGGGAAGGTCTGGTTAATGTCCTGGGAACTAAGAACACAGAGTCAACTATTAAGGTTAGATTAGTAGAAAACGATCTCAGTTATGTCTGGAAAGATCCAGAGCTGCTTAGGTGCAGAAATTTTTAATAAGTATATTTTGAAGCTATCAATGTCTCTATCCCTTAAATCTGGATCCTGCTTTGTGACATGTATCGGCCAAAAGGACACTAGCAAATTTGCCACAAGCAGAGGCTTGAAGAGCATGTGCACATTGGGGCTTGCCCTCTGTCGCTGCTGAGAACACTTTTGTGACCATGTGATCAAGCAGGGCCAACCTCCTGTAGGGTGAGAGATCACATGAAGAGAAGAACAATGATGGCGTTTCAATTGAAGGCCATGACTACTGACAGAAAGCAGGTCACCTTGGAATGTAATAAACAAGTTCTGGAGTCTCCTGCTAACAGGAGCTGGGTGGGGAAACATCCTGAGACAATGCCTGTGAATTGCAGAAATGTAAAAGAGCTGAGTCATTGATCTTTAAGACTTGTTGGTTTCAGTAAAATGTAACTGTCAAGTATCCATTGCCCTTGCACATGCTCACACGTATTTTCTTTGTTCTAAAGCTAAATAAAAGCCACACTTTATGAGGTGGCGGGGCTCTTCTCTCCATATCGGGCGGAGAGTCCCCCGATCCCAGTTCTTCTTCTCTTTGTCTTAGTCTTTCTTTCTCATCTGCGGCACCGTTTTCATGGACCCAGTTTCTGAACGCCAACAGAACAAGCCGTCTCAGACACCATAGCCAACTGATACATGTGTGTGAGAGCATTCTAGATTCTCCAGCCTCAGGCCAGTTAGCCTGAACCAGAAAAATGCCTAGCCAATGCACAACATGGAGAACAATAATAAATGCTTGTGGTTTTAAGCCATTAAGTTTTGGGTGATTTGTTTTGCAGCAAAAACTAACCAAGTGAGTCCTCATATAGCTTTGTCTAGCTTCATGCAATTAAACTATTTTTTTCCCCCCAGAACTATCAGAAAATCAGAAAGGTTACAGAGTGCAACGTGATCAAAACAAAAAGTTAAATTAAATATGCATATGCTAACATCATAGTATAACAAAATTCTTAATTTATCAAAAATAGAAAATATGTTAACTGTCCATTAATTTCATGAGTTCTGAAATAACTTCCAAGATGAGATGTTTGATAAACAGTTTAGCCAATTAAACATTATTCCAAATAACATGTAAAGCCCCAAGAAATCTTAAATTTCATCTCTTTGCAAAAGTCTTTTTATTAGATTTGATGATCTCCCAAGGTCCCTATTTGATAAACTCTGTTATCTGGCATGGTCAGGAGAATCAGGAACCTTCTTTATTTAGTTTTTGAACATCAAAAAAGGAATCCGACATGGCGAAAGTTAAGTAAGGGGAGTAAATGCTGCATGAGGTACTGATGGCAAGTCACAGAAGAGAGCCAGAATGACATGGTCTTACATAGGTGCTGATAAAACAACAAAACAAAAAAAGAGCAGCACATGCCACAGCTAGCCTGCAGGTATTTACATAACTTGCGTTACATTTTTCTCTTCCTAATTCAGGGTAAAAGGGAAAAAAATAGGGTATATTGCATTATCAAATCCAAATGAAACTTAGGGAAAGAATGGGGGCAGAAAGAAAAGGATAAAAACAGGTGTTAGTAAATTGCTATTTTTTCCTCCAAAAGTACTATAGGATAAAAGGTAGAAAGATGGAAGATGCTACTTTCTAACAGCTTGTTTCAGTAATTCACTTCACAAATACTCCTCAGCAAGGAATGAAATAGCGGACAGTTCGTAATTGCATCTAAAATATATTGAGGGGGAGTATTTGCACAATGTTTCGTTTCAAGAAATAAGAAAATGAAAAAGAAAGAAAATGAATTTAAATTAAACATTTCACCAGAAAGAAAAGAACAAAATACTGCTAGAATAACTTTTACTTAATCATAACTAGAGCATCTGTTAGGAATGAAGTGAAGCAGTGACTGCAGCACACGTTAAAGAATGTGATGTTTAATTAACTGTCTAGTCGTCTCCTTCATTTCCCTGTCATTCAAATTTCAAAATTAAGTACTTTTTTTGGTAACCTGATTAAAGACTAGAACCATGTAACTCAGTTTCAGAGTGGTGTCAGGGTCAAAGAAAGAGTTCAATGGCACAATGTACATCTTAATAGTTCAAAGCCTTCATTTGCATATCTTAAAATGCACTAAATGAATTTCAACACATAATTCTTTTTCCTCCCCTATCCACTTTTATAGCACCAGGCAAATACACCCAACACTTCCCAGATTTCCTCTCCTCTCCTCACTCTTTTTCTCTTTCCCTGAATTATATAGGTTGACCTAAGTTTTCTTCAGCAAAAAAAGACTCCTCTTTGAGTCTGTATCTAAGGAGAAAACAGAGGAAGTTACACGATTCTCTTTGGCCCTGAAGGAGGGGGTTTTAAAACTGGGGCCTTGACTCTGTTCTAATTTTTGTCCTATGACATTTCTTGTAACAATTTCAACAACACAGAAGTGTCTAAATTCAAATTGTCTTCTGTCCTCATGTGTAATCCCAATATCTGATGCAAATTTTATTAACAGATTGGTGGGTATTTGTTATCAGTTTTTTTGTCTTTCATTACAGAAAAATACACAAACATATATTTACATAGATGGAATATATCTATGTTCCATCTATATAAATATACATAGGTGTTTTTTCTTGCAAGAGAAGGAAAGTAAAAAAGAGAATGGACAAGAGAGCAAGAATAATTCAGTCATATGGAAAAATGAACTTAAATAATAGGGGTATCTAATATTTCATTTACAATTGTTCACACTGCTGTAATGTAATCACTCTCTATCTCCTTAAAACTTACAAAATCAAAAATCATGTGTGAATGTGCATGTACATTTGAAAGGTCAGGAAAGTGGAAAAATTCAGGAAATGACAGTGATCCATGTGGCAGATGGCATGGTAGAGGAAAGAACTTCCATGTAATGCAGGGGGGAAATAAAGGAAGAATTCAGTGATGATGGGCAATTGGAGGCGACTTTGATCATAGGGTCATAAGTCCCCTGAAAAGCCACAGAAATCTCGTGACTATCCCTGGACGCTCCATAGGCCATAGAACAAGAGTTGAAGCCACATTTATTAATTTCTTAAAAGCAGGACCATCAAAGGCAACACATGTGTCCCCTTGTAATAAAAAAGTTTGCACTCAGCATCTTAATAAAATTAACAAAACCGAATCTATGTTGATTGTAATTTTCCCTTCTTTTCTTTATACCTGGGAATTTCAGGACCTTGATCTGTCTCAGTAAGTTTGTGAAAAAGATTACTTATTTTTTTTTATCACAGATGTATGGATTAAAAGCATGTTCTGATTTATAGGAGGCTGCTAAAATCTTCAAATGTGACTTCAATTGCTATGGAGATAAAAAATTAACAAGGAAAGATTGTATCTTGCATCATTCAATTATTTTATTAATGCAAACCAAAAGGAAATTTGAGAGGACATGTGGTGGAGGTGAGTGAAAAGGCAAAATCATGACCACAATAAATTATAAGCCTTTACACTGATGAGGAACCTTGTTTTGATAAACTGCAGGTAGATAAGTAGTTATGGTATTTATGATTGGGTACTATTTTGATAGCTCTCCTTGAGTATACAGTGAGAAAAGCATAGGGTGACTAGACATATTGGTCAAAACCAGTGTTTTTTTCAAACTAAAATTCAAGAGTATTAGATCACTGCCACGAAGAGGGCAGGCATTTATTTTCTTTTCATTTTTAATTGCTCTCTTTTTTGTAAGATTATATTTAAAGAAATTACTCCACATCGAAAAATAATTTTTATAAACCAGCTAGCCAGCCAATGTTAATATTTTAATTTGGGATAAGTAAGAGCAGTGGACTTCAAATTACATGTCTTTATCTGTTCTTCAGTACAGTGCCTTTTAAAAAAATTTCTAACACTTTATGTCTCAGTAATATTAAGAAGAATGATTCTCTAACACAATGTGATGGTTAGGTTAAAGTGTTAACTCGGCCAGGTAATTGTGTCCAGGTGTTAGGTTCAGCAAGCACTGGGCTAATTGTAATACAAAAGCATTAATGGACTTCAGTCACCAGTGAGTTTACTGCATGGATAGCTGATTACATCTGCATCAATCAGGGAGATTGCATCAGCAATGAGTGATGCTTTTATCCAATCAGTTGAATGCCTTAAAAGGGGAAGTGATTTCAACATTCAGAGAGAATTTCCCAGCTCGTCTTTGGACAGCCAATTTCTCCCAGAAACTCATCAAGGACCTTTCATCGGACTTTCATCAGAGCCCCTGGTTTGCAGTCTGCCTGCGGAACCTGGACTTGTGCATCCCCATGGTTGCATGAAAGACTCTTTTAAAATCTCATATGATTGACAGATATCTCCTGTTGATTCTGTTTCCCGAGAGAACCCTGACTGATACAGCTTGGTACCGGGAGTGGTTCTTGAGGAACAGAGTCTTAAACATGGGATGTCTGAGGTGGTTCTGGGAGTTTTGTAATTGTCTCTCTACTCTAATTGGACTCAAGGGTACTAATGACTCCCTTTCCGATGATGAAGAGGTTGCTAACAGTCCATGGTGTGAGCTGGCAATAGAGATACGCAAAATAGCATCACTGGATTCCCCTACTTCCACGCTTATAAGAAGCAAGGATCTGGGTGAGAGTGTTTTCAACACCTGTACAGAATTTTGTGAAGTAAAAAAGTATAATGATGTTGGCTGGCTCCTCCTAGATACTCTGGATACAGTTACAAAAGAAAGGGATGAGCTAAAGTCTTCAAATGTGAAACTTAAATGCCGCATGAATGATATGAAAGTTTCTATGTGTGCCTTGAAAGAAAATCTTGTCTCCTGTAGCCACAGACTTGAGATATCTGAGAATCAAACCCAGACTCTCATTGTACGAATAGCAGAATTACAGAGGAAACTAAAATCTTAACCTCGCAGGGTTTCTGCAATTAAGGTGAAGGCACTGATTGGAAAGGAGTGGAACCCCAAGGATTGGGACGGAGACATATGGGATGATGATAATATTGGTGGGGACACTGGAGCCCTAAATTCTGCTGAGACTTTACCAGATAAACCTGTGATGGCCTGCCCTGTGGAGACCACAACTTCTCAACCTTGTATCACCCATCCTCCAGCCTGCCCCAGGGAGTCCGGACCTCCTTCCAGCCCTGAGGTGGGTACAAGCCAAATGGAAGCCTGCACTGCCCAGCCTCTGGCCTACCCCAGGGAGTCTGGACCTCCTCCCAGCCCTGAGGCAGGTACCAGCCTAACTCCAGCATGCACTGCCCAGCCTCCACCTTGCCCCAGAGAGTCTGGACCTCCTCCCAGCCAATCTCCAGCATGCATGGCCCAACTTCCAGTCTGCCCTGAGGAATCTGTCTTCCAACCCCTGCCGGAAGAGAATAATCCTGTCTCACCAGAAGAAAATGCAAAGGAAGGCCCTCAGGTCAGTAGCCTGCAAGACATCTCTAACCTTCTCCTTACCCATACCCCCCACCCCTCTTGTCTTCGAGACCCATTACTAGACTAAAATCACAACAAGCCCCCAAAGGTGAAATACAAAGTGTGACCCATGAGGAAGTACGCTATACTCTGAAAGAACTGCATGAGTTTTCCAACTTATATAGACAGAAATCAGGGGAATGTGTGTGGGAATGGATACTAAGGGTGTGGGATAATGGTGGAAGGAATATAAAGTTGGATCAGGCTGAATTTATTGATATGGGCCCACTAAGCAGAAATTCTGGATTCAACGCTGTAGCTCGAGGGGTTAGAAAGGGCTCTAACAGTTTGTGTGGGTGGCTGACTGAAGCATGGACCAAACGATGGCCTAGCATGTCTGAGGCTGAGATATCCAATTTGCCCTGGTATACAGTAGACGAGGGCATTCAAAGGCTTAGAGAGATTGGAATGCTAGAATGGGTTTACAATTTGAGATCCACTCACTCACCCCAGGAATGTCCAGAGGACACACCTATAACCAGGACTGTGAGGAATAAATTTGTAAGACTAACTCCATCTTCTCTGAAGAGCTCTGTGCTCTTCTCTGCAGTCCAGATATTACTGTAGGGAAGGCTGTAATGGAATCTGAATCCTTAAACATTATGGGGATGATTGGATCTGGGTCAGGTAAAAGTCAAGTATCAGCAGATAATGGCCAAAGGCAAAGTGGGCGTGGCTACCGCAATGAAAGACAGATTCAAAACAGCACACAGAATAGTCTGAGTCACATGGAGTTATGGGTTGGCTAATAGATCATGGGGTACCTAGAAGTGAAATGTATGGGCAGTCTACTAAATTTCTTCTGGATCTGTATAAGCAGAAGAGTTCTAGGTCAAGTGAACAAAATCCTAACTCTAATTACAGACGCAAAGAACCACGGCCAGCCGAAGTGCTTGCTGAGGGTAATGGGGACATGGAATGGGTAGTGGAAGAAGGTAGTGATAAATATGAACTTCCACCATGTGACCAGTTACAGAAACGAGGACTGTAATAGTCATGAACCCTTCTTCCTTGTTTCGTTATGAGTATGATTGTATATGTACACAAAACGAATTTCTTGTTTTCTTCTCCAACCTTTTCCCCTATCATATGAAAAGTTGTATTAATTCCATGTCATAATATTTAAGGATGTCAAATTTAAGTGTGAATATTACCCAAGGACTTGCACCTATTCTGTGGGGAATTAATATGCAGGGGAGTTGAACATTGTTAGGTGGAAATATATATGTATGCTTGTCTGTTACTGTTTTTACTTAGAGACAAAGTATGGTTTAGGGTAATGTGTATGACTGCGGAGTTGACAAGGGGTGGACTGTGATGGTTAGGCTAATGTGTCAACTCGGCCAGGTAATTGTGTCCAGGTATTTGGTCCAGCAAGCACTGGGCTAATTGTAATACAAGAACATTTATGGACTTCGGTCACCAGTGAGTTTACTGCGTGGATGGCTGATTACATCTGCATCAATCAGGGAGATTGCATCAGCAATGGGTGACACTTTTATCCAATCAGTTGAATGCCTTAAAAGGGGAAGCGATTTCAACATTCAGAGAGAATTTCCCAGCTTGTCGTTGGACAGCCAACTTCTCCCAGAAACTCATCAAGGACTTTTCATTGGACTTTCATCAGAGCCCCTGGTTTGCAGCCTGCCTGTGGAACCTGGACTTCTGCACGGTTGCATGAGAGACTCTTAAAATTTCATATTATTGACAGATATCTCCTGTTGATTCCATTTCCCGAGAGAATCCTGACTAATACACACAATAAACCTCAATTTGTCTAATATGACAGCAAAGCCTCTTTTTTTTTGTAAAAAATTTAATTTGTATTCTTTGAATACACTAACATTCATTCTCTCAATAAAGTAAATAGTCACTGAGATGTGTGTTCTCTTTTGAATGCACACATATCATAATAAAATTTTTAAAATTTTTCTCTGGACACTTTTTACCTATCAGGCACAATTGTAAGCAGCAGACAAAAGATGTAAAGTGGTTGCTTTCATGGAATTTAGATCTTTTGTCCCTTGTCCTCCTTTGGAATTCAAATAAAGTGTTTCATATTCCTGCGGCAGAATCCATTATATCTGTCACACCTGAGAGAAAATATCCTGCCATAAATTTATTGGATGCTATTTGACTATTAAGTACAGTTGATCAAGATACCTTAGAGGGTCATGAAATTAATTTACTGAGCTTAGCTATAATGTATTAGATCAGAAAAAATTTAGATTGTATCGCATGTTACATTGTAATGCGTATTTCTTAATGTGGCTCATATTCCAAAAAAGTGTGAAAAACAGTGAGCTAATGCATGTGCATGTACTTTGGTTTGCTCCTGGAGCTTTGGGCTTTTACAATAAATTCCGTTTCTCAGCACTTTGGCATCTTTCTCTTGAATGATAATCCTAAAAGCCTAAGAGTATCCCATGTAGAAATTGTGAGCCCACACTATCACGTGGATATGTGAATTTGGGCCATAGAAGAAACCCACTAGCTGGAGAACAATTTTTTCCAGCCCATTACAAGAAATGTCACTGATGCCTCATTAAAGTCCTATCCACTGGAGAGTGGCATTCAGTATAGTGTGGCTCCATTTTGAACCCCAGCTAAGAAAAATTCTTAAAAGGTCTAGGTACCTATTTAGAAACAAGCTCCAGAACATAAATTTCAAGAAACGTATTTTAGAGAAAATTCACAGTATTTTACCAAACATGAATAATGATCGATTTCTGAAGCGATCCCCTTCACCTTCTTCCGGATAAGACTACTGTTTCCATTTATCAATGCTAGTTGAGTACGTGGGTATGGCAGGCCTGGATTTGCATCCTTGACATGCAACTTTATTTTTTTGCTGTGATATTCAGGCACGTTATATAACATCTTTGAGCCACCTCATTTATTCTCATCTGTAAAATGAGTAGAATAATGTCTTTGTCGTAGGGTGGTTGTGAGAATTGGATGAGAATGCATGCCAAGCCCTTTGCACAGCAGCTCACACGCTGAAAGTGCATAATAACTGGCAGCAGGAGGGATTCAAGATGAATTAACAGGTATTCAAAACTTAGTTATTCGAGCTACTCTGGAGCACATAACTCCTTACACAAAATTGTATTGTTCTATCAAATTATTGTAAGGCACTTCAAGATGTGCAATGTTTACTAGTGTCTCCATTTCACTCTTTGCTTGATATATCCCTGTTCCCTGCTCTCTGCAGTGAGTAGTCCTGCCAGATCAGATACTATTATAGAACAGCAGCCCTAGCTGATGTGCTCTAGGTTTGCTAACTCACTTCATTCCCAGGGGGAGGAGTGTAAGTGCAGGACTATGTGTACTTGTGTGTCTGTTTTGGTGGCAGGGGAGATGGAAAACTACAAATTGGTTTGTGTCTTTAAATAAAGACAATGACATCTGAGGTGATGAAGAAATCTTGGCTTCTTTGTAAGGCTCCAGGGGGTGTCTGAGAACAAGGCCAGTTAGAGGACAACAGTACAATCTCCACGAAAAAAATAGAGCGAGTGTAATTAATTTTAGAGTCTTCCCAATTTTTAAAACCCAAGGAATATTGCACCGTCACGACCAAGTTCACCTACACTTTTTTATGTACTAACATCAAACTCTCTCCCTACTAATGAGGGTTTTCTAACATGATATTAATTTTTTTTTTCATTTTTAAACTAGGAACAATGTGCTCAAACTGTCCCCATACTTTAAGGGTCTAACCCAGTACTCTGCAAAGATAAACTAGCCACCCCCCCCCCAAAAAAAAAAAAGTTCTTCTCAGGTGTTAAAGTGTGAACATATGATCTCATGTGTGTGTACACACACACATACACACAAAGAAAGAGAAACATGGGCTTCCTGGAGAGTATATGTAAAAATATTATTTTGGAGAGTATTATGTATTGCTAAAAAGCAAAAAATTGGTGTTAGAAGATTTAGATTTGAGGTCTAGATTAGGTTGCCCGATTTGAGGCAGCTGACAAACTATATGCAGATAAAAACAATATCTCCTCATGTACAGCAGTGTGGGCTAAGCAAGGTAATATGTGTAACTTATGTGCTTTGCACATTACAATGTTCCATGTTAAAGATTGTTAAACCATAATCAGTAGTTGCATGAGTGATTTCAGTGGTTATATCAGTGGATACCTGGGTTGGTTCCGGGGCATCTGTAAATCACCTATAAACTCTATATAAATATTTACCTGTGTTTGTATTTGCATATTTTCCTCAGGTTTAGGTGGATCTCATCAAAAATCTCTGATGTCACAAATATTAAAAGCACACTGTTGTACAAATGAATGGATTACTTGTAGATGTTTAGTAAATGCAACAGAGGAGGTTATAATTCATCAAACGCAAAAATTAAAGTCGTATTCTTTCTAATGTTGTCAGAAAGAATGCCAATATTTACAATACATTAATTAGAATAGCTAGTCTGTTTATGGAGAGACAATTGTTAAAGTCACTTTTACAAAGAAGAAGGGTTCAGAGGAAGCACCGCTGATTTGAGGACAGCTGTTCATGCTTTTATTCTGAAAACCCTTTATTCACTCTGCTTCTAGGAGAACATACTTTTGGTTTTCTTCCTCCCTCACTAACCTGTCCTCCTTAGTCGCTGCTAGTTCTTTCAATATTGGAGTGCCCCAGGATTCCGTCAGTAGATCTCTTGTTCTCTATCTACACTCACTTTATTGGTATTCTTGTCTAAGTTATATATATCTCCCAACTTTATGTCTCTAGCCTTCAACATGAACTCCAGACTTTAGCAGGTGTTATGCCAAAATTCAGAGAGACATCCATCAACCAGCATTTCTGCAGAAAGTGGGTTAGGGAGTGTCAAGTGCTTAAGGCACGCTTGAATATATAGTAATGGATGAGCGAGTCCAGTGTGGAGAGATGCATATAAAACCAAGGAGAGGCTCTTGGATAATGGGATGGGAAGAGCTATTTTAAATGTTCAGAGAAGCTGTGATCAGCATAAGAGGAAAGTCAAGAGTATATGATCACCCCACCTTCCCCCCAAAATAAAGATAAGAGGTCTTTATTTTTTAGTCATGTAGATATTAACAATAAAAACAATAATGAAGAAAGTTTTTTGAGAAAGCAAGAATGAATAGGATTTTGAATAAGACTGAAAGGACTTTTTTTAAGTCAGAGAAAAGGAAAGTGACTCCTAGAGAGCGAGACATTTTGAAATGAGGAGGGGGGAAAGTTCAGGAAGTTTAACTTGGCGAGTCTCAGTCTTTTGGGAGAAAGCAATAGATTCTGATTGAAATAAAACTGGAATTGGGTGAGTTTCTTATTTGTGTCTAATAAGAAAAAAACAAATATGAGAATTTTCAAGCAACACTGAAGATTTACCTTGCTAAGAAAACCTGTATACTTTTGTTAAGGTGATCACACGCACCACTTTCTCTGGGACAGTTTTTATAGTATGCCCATTCATACTCAAATGTCCTCTGATTTAGACATTACGTTATATGGTCATTCCCATTTTAGTGGCTTCAGTTAGTGTGCTTTTGTGACATTATACCAATATAGGAAGAGAAACAGTAAAAACTAACAGTGAGAAAGACTAAAAACTGAGGATTTGCTAGGCAGGAATGACAGAAAGTCATAAGGATGTGGTGTTTTAAAGTAGCATATAATCATGTTCCCCAAATGACTGACCATTCTTTTTCTCTTTGGGTAGAGAGACAAATAAAGCCAGAACAGCAATTGTTGCCCTGGAAAGTATAGGATAGGATCTAAGAATGGGGGATTATGATAAAGTAATGATCAAGTTCAAGAGGAGTTAAGAAATATGAGAGGATTCCCATATATGCAATGCCCTCTCCCTCTTCCGCTTTCCCCTATTAATAACATTTTACATGTCTTTGGTACATTTGCTACAATTGATGTACAAATATTGAAGCGTTGCTACTAAGCATGGTCAATGGTTTACATTAGGGTTTACATTTTGCAGCATACACTTTTATAGGTTTTGATGAAATTTAAAATGGCCTGTATCCATTATTGCAAGTTCATGCTGAACAATTCTAATGCCCTAAAAATGCCTATGCTCCATCTATTCTATTCTTTCCTCCCCTCCCCTCAGAACCTATGGTAACCACTAAGTTTCACTTTTTGAAGAATAAGATTCATAGTTACTTGCAATAATATTGAGGGCTTGACATGTCTGTTTTCTTTTATTTGGCACTGCCTATGTTCTTGAGAGATTCTTGTCTCTAAAGTTTCTTTGAAAATAAAATGAAAAAAAATAATACACTTGGAGAACATATGGAAGAAATTGTCACTGTGCATACAAGATAATAGATCTTACAGTGAGGAAAGACACAATGTATAAAAATTTTTATTTCAAAAATTTTTAATTTTTCTATTTTTTATTTTTGTATTTCATTTGTTATTTTTTAAATTATTATTTCATTTTCCTATTAATTTTATTTGGTTATGTTTTGGCTTCATTTTTGGAGAGGTTTTAGATCACAGAAGGGTCACAACTGTGGCAGGGGAGGATCACTGGTAGGAGTATCGGTGATGGGGGGATGTGTGGGTAGAGGTACACCTGGGGCATGCCTTTACGGAATATGAATATGCTCAAGTGGTCATGGGACGTTTTCTCGGTGGGTGGAGACCCACAGAATAACTGAAAGAATATTGAATTCCCATCCTGGGGAGTCCTGCTACATTCTCTAATAGAGCGGCAAGAATCCCCCAAGTACATGGGCAGTGCCTAGTGAAGGAGGACAGACCATTACACCAGGCCCTTGACATTGATGGTTGTACTTATGAACCTTTTCTTGTCAAATTGAAACTTAGCCTAGTATTATATAAAGCCTCCTTGTTGCTCAAATGTGTCCTCTCTCTAAGCCAAACTTATCGTATAAGTGCATTACCCTCCCTGCTGGCATGGGACATGACTCTCGGGGATGAGCTTCCCTGGCACTGAAGGATTATTACCAAGTGCCAACTAGCGATGCAATTGGAAAAAAAGACCTTGACCTAAAGGAGGAAATATTAAATACAAATGAGTTTTTATGGCTAAGAAATTTCAAAGTGAGTTGGGAGGTTATTCCAGAAGTTGCATTTATGCACATCTCAGCAGGATCTCATTAACTGCCACAGTAAACATTGCCTCAAACAGCAGGACTTCTGAGGGCTCTAGAGACATCCAGACATTATAAGCAGGGCAGACAGGCTCAGGAATTTGGCACCATGTCAGGGGGCCTTAGTTTGGAACTTATGCTCCCCAGTGTAACAGTGTTAGACTCTTTTATAGTTTCTTTACACATGGCTCTTCTGCTCCCTTTATTTGAACCTATAATTAGCACTATACTTGTTAAATATATGTCCCAGAGACTTAAATCTTTGGTCTGTTCATGTGCCATTTGAGCCCTGAATCTCGGCAGAGTTGCATAAATTTTATTATTTATGCATAAAATAAAATTTATTATTATTCTAGCAATGGAAGAACATGTATCATTGCTTCAAAGGTAGTGGCCACCAGAAGTTATGAGAGGAGGGAGAGGGAAGAATAGGTGTAACATGGGGGCATTTTGGGGACATTGGGATTGTCCTGCAGGACATTGCAATGATGAATACAGGACATCATACATTTTGTCAAAACCTATAAAATCATGTGGGGCAGAGTGTAAACTATAATGTAAACTATTTTCCATGCTTAGTAGCAATGCTTCAATATGGGTTCATCAATTGTAACAAATATACCACACTAATGAAAGATGTTGTTAATGTGGGAAAGTATGGGAGGGGGAGGGAGTGGGGCATATGGGAATCCCCTATATATTTTTTTTAATTTTAAAAAGTATTTTCAGTTTTAAAGATACTTAGATTACATAAATGATACATAAAAAATGTAGGGGATTCCCATATGCCCCACTCCCTATCCCTCCCACACTTTCCCACATTAACAAAGTCCTTCATTAGTGTGGTACATTTATTACAATTGATGAACATGTATTGAAGCATCGCCACTAAGTGTGGATTATAGTTTACATTACAGTTTACACTCTCTCCCGCACAATTTTGTAAGTTATGACAAGATATATAATGGCCTGTATCTGTCATTGCAACGTCATTCAGGACAATTCCAATGTTCCAAAAATGCCCCATATTACACTTATTTTTCCCCTTTCCCTCCCCTCAGAATCTCTGGTGGCCACTGCCTCCACATCAATGATAAAAGTTCTTCCATTACTAGAATAACAATAAGTCTATAGTAGAATAAAGTAGGTCTACTCTAGTCCATCGTTCATTCTCCAATCCTGAGGATTCTGGGATGGTGATGCCCACTCTGACTCTAATTGAGAGGGGGCTTAGATCCCATGGGACAAATGAGTGGGACTATCTTGCTTGCAGTTATATACTCTCTTGTTCCTTGGGATAGGCATTGTCCATCATCATCTCCTTGTTAGTTGTCCTGGGTGAGTCAATGAACTGGAGAGCAGGTGTTGCAACTCTGTTGAGATTCAGAGCCTGACTGGCACGTGGATAGCCCAAAGATTTAAGTCTTTTGGACATACACCTGTCAACTCTAGTACTAACTATAATTTCAAATGTAAGGGGCAGAAGAGCCATGTGTAGGGAAACCAAAACTGAGTCCAACTCTGTCACACTGGGGAGCATAAATTCCAAAGTAGGGCCCACTGACAGGGCTCCAAACTCCTGAGCCCTGCCTATAGTGTCTGGATGTCTCCAGAACCCTCAGGAGCCACACTATTTGAGGCAATATTTACTGCAGCAGTGAATGAGATCCTGCTGAGATGTACATAAGCATAACCTCTGGAATGACCCCCCGACTCACTTTGAAGTCTCTTGGCCATATAAACTCATTTGTCTTTACCCTATCATCCTTTTGGTCAAGGGCTTTTTCCAGTTACATTGCTAGTTGGTGCTTGGTAGTAATCCCTTGGTGCCAGGGAGGCTCATCACTGGGAGTCATGTCCCATGCCGGGGGGAAGTTAATGCATTTATATGATGAGTTTGGCTTAGAAAGAGGCCACATTTGAGCAACAAGGAGGCTCTCAGGAGGTAACTCTTAGGCACCCTATAATACTAGGCTAAGTTTCAATTTCAAAAGAAAAGGTTCATAAGTACAGTCATCAATATCAAGGGCCCATTGTGATGGTACATCTTCCTTCACTAGCCACTGCCCCTGTACTCAGGGGATTCTTGCAGTCCTGTTAGAGAATGTGGCAGAATTCCCCAATATGGGAATTTGATATTCTTCTGGTTATTGTCTGGATCTGCACCCACCGTGATAAGGCCCCATGAAAACTTGAACTCTTTCATATGCCTTATAGGATGCCCCAAGTGAACCTCCTCCCATACATCCCCCATCACTGACACCCTGCACCAATGATCCTCCCCTACCACAGTTGTAACCTTTCTGTGATCCAAAACTTCTTAAAAAATGAAGCCAACAAAATAACCAAATAAAATTAATAAGAAAATGAAATAATAATGATAGTTTGAAAAATGAAAAATAAAATACAAAAAAATTTAAAAATTGAAATAATAAAAACAACAAAAAAATAAAATAAAATAAAATTTTTTTTGCATTATGTCTTTCAATACTGTAAGATCTGTTGTCTTGTATGTACAGTGACATTTTCTTCCATTTATTCCCCCAGAGTCTTTTTTTTTTTTTTTTTTTTTTAATCTTCAAAGAAGCTTTAGGGTACAGAAAAGTCACATACAGAATATAGGGGATTCCCATATACCCAACATCCTCCCCCTTCTCCTCTTTCCCCTATTAATAACATTTAACATATGAGTGGTACATTTGTTATAATTGATCTACAAATATTGAAGCATTGCTACTAACCATGGTTAATGATTTACATTATGGTTTACATTTTGGACTATACACTTTTATAAATTTTGATGAAATTTAACATGGCCTATATCCATAATTGCAAGATCATGTAGAACAATTCCAACACCCCAAAAATGCCCCATGTTCCATCTATTCTATTCGTCCTTCCCCCTCCCCTCAGGACCCATGGCAACCACCAAGCTTCACTACTTGAAGAAGAAGGTTCATAGTTACTTGCAACAACACTGAGGGCTGGACATACTGGCCTGTCCTCCCCTATTAGACACTGCCTATACTCCCAAGAGACCCTCGCCCCTTTATTTGAGAACATAGCAGGACTCCCCAGGATGGGGGTTCAACCCCTTCTCATTCATTATGTGGGTCTCCACCCAATGACACAATGCACTATGACAGGATGAATACTCACATACTCCCTGGAAGCCTGTCCCAGGTGTGCTCTGTCCTGCATGCCCCCCATATCCACCATCCTAAACCAGTAACCTTCCCCTGCTGTATTTGCCAATAAAACATTCCCAACATTGTAGTTTCAATGACATACCTGCAAATCCCCAGAGTTCATCTGCTCTCTTCCCTGACCCTCTCCCCAGTTTCATGGACAGTGCAACCCCCCCCACCCTAACCCCCTCACAGGCCACCACCACCACCACCCAACCCAATAGCATCACTGCACCACTGTCATGTCCATCCACTGCACAACCACACTCTTCCACCTTATCATAGATTTTGCCCATATGGGCATTGGCTCACAACCCTCTACTACATTTCTGTCTCCTGTAAACCTATCTTCCAGACTCTAGCTCTGTGAGTCTGCTCAAATTTACTTAATTCATATCAGTGAGGTCATATAATATTTGTCCTTCAGTGCCTGGCTTGCTTCACTCAACATAAGGTCTTCAAGTTTCATAAGTGTTATCCCATGTGTTAATACTGCATTCCTTCTTACAGCTCAGTAATATTCCATTGTATGTATATACCAGAGTTTGCTTATCTGTTCATCTGTTGATAGACATTTGGGTTGTTTCCAACTTTTGGCAATAATGAATAATGCCGCTATGAACATTGGTGTGCATATATCTGTTTGTGTCCCTGCTTTCAATTCTTCTGGGTATATACCCAGCAGTGGAATTGCTGGATCATATGGCAGTTCTATACTTAGCTTCCTGAGGAACCACCAAACAGTCCTCCACAATGGCCGCACCATTCTACATTCCCATCAGCAGTGGAAGAGTTTTCCCTTTCCTCCACATCTTCTCCACTTGTAGTCCTCTGTTTTTTTAATAGCTGCCAGTCTAATGGGTATAAGATGATATCTCATTGTAGTTTTCATTTGCATTTCTCTAATAGCTACTGATGTTGAGCATCTTTTCAAGTGCTTTTTAAAAAAAACAATTTATTGAAGTATATCATTCATACATGAACATATATAAACTATAAGTGTTTAGTAAACATTGTGAACTTACAAAACAAACATGCATAACATCATACAGGGCTCCCACACATCACCCTACCACAAATACTTTGCATTGTTGTGAAACATTTGTTAACAAATTATGAAAGAGCATTGTCACGGTATTACTACTAATTATAGTCTGTATCTTACTCCCTTATACATTTTTTAAAGGATTTATATATATATTTATTTATTTACTTTTATCCGTTTTTACCCCCCCACCCCCCCACCCCCCACCCCCGTTTTTGCTGTTTCTGTGTCCATTCGCTGGGCAACTCACTGTGTCTATTTCCTGCCCTCTCTTCTCATCCTTCTCCTCCTGTCTTCACTGGGATTTGATCCTCGGAAACTCCGATGTGGAAGAGAGGCATCCTACTGCCTGTGCCATCTCAGTTCCTGGTTTTTTGGCGTGTCTCATCTTGGCTCTCCCTTGTGTCACTCTCCTGTTATGTCATCATCTTGCTGTGTGGCTCGCGGGGTCTGGTGGCTCACCCGCGTGCAGGGCCTGGCAGCACACCTACTCACAGGGCCTGGCGGCACACTCGCACACAGGTTCTGGGGGCTTACCCACTTGTGGGGCCTGACGGTGCATCCGCTCACAGGGCCTGTTGGCCCATGCGCCTTCTATATTGTTCTTTTTTCATTTTCACCTGGAGGTCCCAGAGATCAAACCCAGGCCCCTCCATATGGGAGACGGACAACCAACCACCCAAGCCACATCCTTCCCCCTGCTATATCTCTTAAGGTTGACCAAAGATACCCAAAGTTACAGTCATTTCCCATACAGGATGGTCATATAATAAATCAGGATTAGTTTATCA
Organism: Tolypeutes matacus; assembly: GCA_026826555.1. Taxonomy (NCBI): domain Eukaryota; kingdom Metazoa; phylum Chordata; class Mammalia; order Cingulata; family Chlamyphoridae; genus Tolypeutes; species Tolypeutes matacus. The sequence continues at coordinate 1,735,651 of JAKSZT010053811.1, forward strand.
CCAGCATTCTAAAACCCAGACCTAGGGAGAAAAACTAGGTCTGGGGACACCTGCATGGTTTCTAATATAGCGGATGTTTAGCCTACCCTGATTATCACAAAATCAGGTCAGGGAGAATATTAGCATATTTTCAAGTGCTTTCTAGCCATTTGTATTTCTTCTTTGGATAAGTGGCTATTCAAATCACTTGCCCATTTTTTAAATGGGTTGTTTGTCTTTTTATTTTCAAGTTGTAGGATTTCTTTATATATGCAGGATATTAGGCCCCTATTAGATAGATGGTTACCAAATATTTTCTCCCATTGAGTAGGCTGCCTTTTCACTTTCTTGACAAGCTCCTTTGAGGTGCAAAAGTTTTTAATTTTGAGGAGGTCCCATTTATCTATTTTTTCTTTCATTGCTCGTGCTTTGGGTGTAGAGTTCATGAAATCATTTCCTAATACAAGATCTTATAGATGCTTCCCTACATTACCTTCCAAGATCTTTATGGTCTTGGCTCTTATATTTAGATCTTTGATCCATCTTGAGTAAACTTTTGTATAAGGTGTGAGATGGTGTTCCTCTCTCAATCTTTTGGATATGGATATCCAGTTCTCCAAGCATCATTTGTTGAAGAAGCCATTCTCTCTAAGTTGAGTGGGCTTGGTGGCCTTGTCAAATATCAGTTGATTGTATATGCAAAGATCTATATCAGAACTCTTAATTCTGTTCCATTGGTCAGTATGTCTACCCTTGCACCAATACTATGCAGTTTTGACCACTGTAGCTTTGTAGTATGTTTTAAAGTCAGGTAGTGTGATTTCTCCATTTTTGTTTTTCTTTTTCAATATGTCTTTGGCTATTCAGGGCCCCTTGCCTTTCAAAATAATTTCATAGCTTTTCCAATTCAGTAAAAAATGCCATGGTACTTTTTATTGAGATTGTGTTAAATCTGTAAATCAGTTTGGATAGGATAGACATTTTAATGATATTTAGTCTTCCTATCCATGAACAGGGAATATTCTTCCATTTATTTAGGTATTCTTTGATTTCCTTTAACAGTGTTGTGTAGTTTTCTATGTACAATTCATTTATGTTTTTAGTTAAATTTATTCCTAGGTATTTGATTCTTTTAGTTGCTATGGTAAATGGGATTTTTATCTTGATTTCCTCCTCAGGCTGCTCATTATTTGTGTACAGAAATGCTACTGGTTTTTGCACATTAATCTTATAACCTGCCACTTTACTGACCTCGTTTGTAAGTTCTAGTAGCTTTGTTGTAGATTTCTCAGGGCTTTTGAGGTATAGGATCATGTCATCTGCAAATAGTGAAATTTTTACTTCTTCCTTTCCAATTTGGATGCCTTTTATATCTTTTTCTTGCCTAGGTGCTTGAGCAAGTACTTCTAACACAATGTTAAATAAAAGCAGTGACAGTGAGCATCCTTGTCTTGTTCCAGATCTTAGATGGAAAGCTTTTAAGATTTCACCATTAAATATGATGTTAGCTGTGGGTTTTTCATATATACCCTTTATCATGTTGAAGAAGTTTCCTTCTATTCCTATATTTTGAAGTGTTTTTATCAGGAAAGGGTGCTGTATTTTGTCGAATGGTTTTACTGCATCTATAGAGATTATCATGTGATTTTTTTTTTCTTTTGATCTGTTTATGTGGTGTATTATATTGATTGATTTTCTTATGTTGAACCATCCTTGCATACCAGGGATGAAACTGACTTGGTCATGGTGTATATAATTCATTTGATGTGTTGTTGAAAACGATTAGTAAGTATTTTATTGAGTATTTTAGCATGTAGTTTCATTAGAGAGATTGGTCTATAATTTTCCTTTCTCGTGGCATCTTTGGTTGGCTTTGATATTAGAGTGATGTTGACATCATTGAATGAGTTAGGCAATGTTCCCTCCACTTCTATTTTTTGGAAGAGTTTAAGCAGGATTGGTGTTTGTTCTTTCTGGAATGTTTGGTAGAATTCACCTGTGAAGTAATCTGGTCCTGGGCTCTTCTTAGTTGGGAAGTTTTAAAATTCCATCTCATTACTTGTGATTCATCTGTTGATTTCATCAATTTCTTCTTTCGTCAATGTAAGCTGCTTGTGTGTTTCTAGGAACTTGCCCATTTCCTCTAAATTATCCATCTTGTTGGCATACAAATTTTCACAGTATCCTCTTATGAAAATCTTTATTTCTGTGGGGTTAGTGGTGATATCTCCTTCCTTGTTTCTTATTTTAGGTATTTGCATCTTCTCTCTTTTTTTCTTTGTTAGTCTAGCTAAGGGTTTGTCAATTTTATTAATCTTCTTGAAGAAACAGCTTTTGGTTTCATTTAATTTTTCTTATTTTCAATTTCATTTAGCTCTGCTTTAATCTTTATTTCCTACTTTCTACTTGCTTTGAGGTTAGTTTGTTGTTCTTTATCTAATTCGTCCAGGGAACAATTAGGTCTTTGATTTGAGCTCTTTCTTCTTTTTAAATATAGGCATTTATGACTCTGAATGTCCCTCTCAGTACAGCTTGTGCTACATCCCATAAACGTTGATATGTTGTGTTGTCATTTTCATTCATTTCAAAGTAGTTACTGGTTTGTTTGTTTTTTGCAATTTTCTCCTTGATCCACTGATTGTCTAAGAGTGTGTTGTTTAACTTCCATATCTTTGTGCCTAATCT
>JAKSZT010053811.1:1738714-1774317 GCA_026826555.1 Tolypeutes matacus
TTGTCTAAGAGTGTGTTGTTTAACTTCCATATCTTTGTGCCTAATCTGCTTCTCTGTCCCTTACTGATTTCCAGCTTCATTCCATTGTGGTCAGAAAAAGTATTTTGTATAATTTCAATCTTTCTGAATTCATTGAGAGTTTTTCTGTGGCCTAGCATGTGGTCTATCCTGGAGAATTATCCACGTGCACTCAAGAAGAATGTATCCCACTGTATTTGGGTGTAATGATCTGTATATGTCTATTAGGTTCAGATCCTCTAATGTACTATTCAAGGTCTTTGTTTCTTTATTGATTCTCTGTTGAGATGTGCTTTCTAATGGTGATAATGGTGCATTAACATCCCACACTGTAATTGTAGAGGCATCTATTTCTCCACTTAGTTTTTTCAATGTTTGCCTCATGTATTTTGAGGCACCCTTGTTAGGTGCATAAATGTTTTCGATCTTTCTTCTTGATAGATTACCTCTTTTATTAATATATAGTGGCCTTCTTTGCCTCTTACAAGAGTTTTGCATTTAAAATCTATTTTATCTGATATTATTACAGCTACTCCTGTCTTTTTTTGGTTATCGTTTGCATGTAAAATCATTTTCCAACCATTCATTTTCAGTGTTCTTGCATCCTGGGGTCTAAGGTGAGTTTCTTGTAGACAGCATATAGATGGGTCATATTTCCTTATCCATTCTGCCAATCTGTGTCTCTTGATTGGAGAGTTTAAGCCACTAACACTCAATGTTATTATTGTCAAGGAATTACTTATATTAGCTACATTTTCACTAGGTTTATGTATGCCATATGTTGTTTTTCTTTTTCTTTTTATCTTTTAGTTATTCTTACACTCTCCTCCAACTGTCTCTCTCTCCTGTTTTTTCCTTTCAACTTGCAGAACTCCCTTAATATTTCTTGAAGAGCATGTTTCTTATTGACAAAGTATTTTAATTTCTGTTTAGCTGTGAATATTTTGAACTCTCCTTCATTTTTTTTTTTTTCTCCTTCATTTTTGAATGCCATCTTTGCTGGATACAGAATTCATGGCTGATAGTTTTTTTTTCTTTCAGCATCTTAACTATGTCATACCACTGCCTTCTTGCCTCCATGGTTTCAGATGAGAGATCAGCACTTAATCTTATCAAGCTTCCCTTGTATGTCATGGATCTCTTTTCTCTTGCTGCTTTCAGTATTCTCTCTGTCTTGAGCATTGGACAATTTGACAAGTATATGTCTGGGGGTAGGCCTGTTAGGATTTATACTGTTTGGGGTGTGCTGTGATTCCTGGACATATATGTCCATGTCTCTCAATAGAGTTGGGAAGTTTTCAGCCATTATTTCCTCCAACACTCCTTCTGCCACCTTTCCCTTCTTTTCTCCCTCTGGGATGGCTATAATGCACATGTTTGTGCGTTTTGTGTTGTCAATCAAGTCCCTAAGTCACTGCTGGATTTTTTCTATCTTTTAATCTATCTGTTCTACTATCTGTACTATTTCAGATGCACTGTCTTCCATGTTGCTGTTACTATCCTCTGCCTGTTCAAATCTGCTGTTATGTGCTTCCAGTGTATTTTTTATTTCTTGCATTGTGTCATTCATTACTGTTATCTTTTTATGTATGTTTACAATTTCTTTGGTATGTTCTCCCAGTGTCTTCTTAATATCCTTTATCTCTTACTTCACTTCATTAAGTTGATTTGTGATATTTGTTTGGACATTTCTTATTAGTTGTTCTGTGTTCTGCATCTCCTCCTGTTTTTTAGTTTGCTCATTAAACTGGGCCATGTCTTCCTGTTTTTTAGTATGGCTTGTAATTTTTTTTTTTTTTTTTGGTGTTTAGGCATCTATTTATCTTGATGGGTTTATTCAGTTGGTTAGGCTTTCTTTGTACTCAAGGTTTTTTTTTGGTGTTGTTGTATTTGTGTGTGTGGTAAGGTTTCACTTTGACACTTCATTCCTCTTATTCTATTTCCTTGCTATTGTCTGTGTTCCCTTGGAAAAAAAATAGGACCAGAGAAAAGGAAGGAGCTACGAAGAGAAAAGGAATAATAGTAACAATAATAATAAAAAAAAGGTAAAGAGCAGCCATTCAAGACCTAGGAAAATAAAGAATTAACATAAGTAAAAATTTGTAAGAATTACAGAGGAATAAGAATGAAAAAATGGAATAGAAAAAATGAAATGAGAAACAACATAGAGAAAAATATATAGAATGAATTAAAAGTTGAATGATGAGAAGAGAGGAAAAGAAAAAAAACAAAAAAAGTAAAAGTAAAAAAGAAAGAAAACAGAGAAAAAAGAATGAGAGAGAAATAAAAACAAAAAAATTGAAGACCAAATAAAAAGAGGTGGAATGAAAGAAAATAACAGAAAACAGAAGATAGAAAAATGAAGGAAAGAAAAAAATAACGTAGGTAGAAAAAAATGTGTAAAAGGAAAAAATGGGGGAAAGAAAGAGAGGGAAAACACAACAAATAAGAAACCAAACAGCAGCAACTGAAAACAAACAAACAAACAAACAAACAAAAAAAACAACTTTCCTTCGTAGGCCCCTATGGAGCTTCTCAGGCTGCCGGTGTTCATCAGTCACCCTGCAGCCTGCCCTCTGCAGGTGATGTACCAGGTTTTTGTGAATAAAAAAAGGGAAAGGAAAAAAAAAAAAAAAGGGGGACCTTAAAAAAAAAAAATCCAGAAAGCTTAAAACGAAAAGAATGTCTATATGTTCCCTGTCATAAACTGTCAGCTGGGTACCTGATAACCCAGTGGATCACTCTCTTGATCACTTCTCTAAGGAGACCTGGTTATCGAACCAGGGGCCTCATATATTCAAGGTGGATATTCCTTCACTGAGCTAAATTGTCTCCTTAGGTTAATTAGTCTTCAGAAAAATTATCTGTCCCCTTTCTTCCAGGCGTTTTAGACTTCTACAGCTTGCTAGAGTCCTGCTGTCATTTAGTTCCCCAAGACCTTGTTCAATTGTTTACATTCTTTTCTTCATTTGCTCTTTTGTATGTTCACTTTCGGAGGCCATGTCTTCAAGCTCACTTATCCTTATCTGCTGTTACATGCCTCCAGTGTATTTTTAATTTCATTTATTGTGCCTTTCATTCCCATAAGATCTGCTATTTTTCTATGTATGCTTTCAAATTCTTCTTTGTGCTCACCCAGTGTCTTCTTAATATCCTTAATCTCTTTATCCATCTCATTGAATTTATTAAGGAGAATTGTTTGAACATCTATGATTCGTTGTCTCAACTCCTTTATGTCATCTGGAGGCTTATCTTGTTTCTTTAACTGGGCATATATTCCTGTTTGTTGGTATGGATTGTAATTTTTTGTTTGTGTCTTGGCATCTGGCTTACTAGATGTACTTATTCTGGGTGTAGTTTCTCTCTTTAGTCTAGGGCTTTCTTGCCCTTTCTCCCTTGCTGGTTGTGTAGTAGGAGCTGAGGATGTAGTTGGTGCTGTAAGCTGTGGAGGCTCAAGCTGCCCACGTTGCCCCAGGGATCGATGAAGCTTCTCCCACCTTTCTCCTATGCCAGGGGTAGGGACGGAGATGCAGCCCTGAGTAGTTATCCAAGCCATTCAGGCCAAGACTTTCTGTAGTTGCCCAGAGAGACTGATGAGGCTTCACACACCTTTCTTCCCTGCCTAGGTGGAGATGGAGTTGCAGGTGTGGGCAGCAAACTAAGCCATGTGGATCAGATCTGACCATGGTTGCCCAGGTAGACTGACGTAGTACCGGCTGCCCCCTCCTCTGATGGGGGTGGGGATGGACTCTCCGGAGTGCCTAACAATCTAATCTGTGTGGGCTGAATGTGCCTATAGTTCCCCTGAGAGGCTGAGGGAATACTCTCTCTTTTGCCCTTTAGGGGGTGGGGATGGAAACACAGGCACTCAATAGACCAGTCCGTGCAGGTAGAAAGCACATGCAGTTGCCCAGAGAGGCTGAGGAAACACAGATCCCTTCCTATTCTTTTGGGGTTGGGGGTGGAGACACAAGTGTCCAACAGTCCAGTCTGTTCAAGCTGAGAGTGCCTGCAGTTGGCCAGAGAGGCTGAGGAAACACAGCTCCTCTCTTATCCTATTGGGGGTGTGGGGATGGAGCCACCAGTATCCAACTATTCAGTTTGTGTGGGCCAAAAGCACCTGTAGTTGCCCAGAGAGGCTGGGAGACATTATCCCCCTCTTATCATATCAGAAATGGAGGTGGAGCTACAGACGCACAACAGTTGACTTAGTGCAGGCCAAAGGTGCCTGCAGTTGCCCAGATAGGCTGAGGAAGCACCAGTCCCCTCCCATCCTATTGTGTGGTAGGGGTGGAGCCACCGGTGCTCCACAACAGTCCAGTTTGTGCAGGCTGAAAGTGCCTGGCATTGCTCAGAGAGGCTGAGGAAACACCAGCCCCCTATTATCTTATTGGGGGGCGGGGGTGGATCTTCAGGCACCCAACAGTCCAGTCCATGGAGGCTGAAAGTGCCTGCCATTGCCTGGAGAGGCTGAGGTAACACAGTTCCCCTCTTATCCTATTGGGGGGGCGGTGAGGGAGGTGGACCCACAGGCACCCAACAGTCCAGTCTGTGCGGGCCAAAAGTGCCTCCTATCCTATTGAGGGTTGGGGATGGAGCTACAGGTGTCCAAGTATCCAGTCTGTGTGGGCTGAAAGCACCTGCAGTTGCCTTGAAAGGCTGGTGCAAGTCCCCCCAGCTTCCTCCCTGCCAGAGTTGGGGTGGGAGCTTAAGCTAGAGCTGCAATCCGATCTGGGTGAAAGAAGCTGATCCCTACCATCACTGTGATTTTCAACCAGTCCTGCTTCCCCTTGTGACAATGGCAGAGTAAAAATGATGCTATCAGCCTCTTTCTGACTTGGACAAGTTCAAACTTCAGCTGTTCTTAAGATTATACCTTAGCCAGCCAAATTTACCAATCAGTAGCTGAAGTTGGTGCCTGACCATCTCCTCCTCCCCTGTTTTTGGGAAATGGAGCTTCCAACTCCAGCCACGGAACAGCTCCCGAGGTGGCTTGTGCCTCCAGTGGAGGATGAGCACCGGCCTCTGTGGCATGGAGTGCTCTACTCACGAATCTTCACTGCAGACGGGCCGTCTCCTCTTTCCATTCTTTCAAGATTGTTGCAGGATGCTCTTCTGGTCTCTTAGGTCCCCCAAACAGGTGTTTTAGATAGCTCTGGGTGATTACTAACTGCCTTGTAGGACAAGCTGACTCTTGGAGCTTCTTGTTCTGCCGCCATCTTGCCCCACCCCCTATAGTCTAAACTCTAATTCCATATGTTTAGTCTTCGTATTTAGTTCATATTAGTGAGACCATACAATATTTGTCCTTTTGTATCTGGCTTATTTCACTCAGCATGCTGTCCTCGAGGGTCATCTTTATTATCATATGTGTCCCAATTTCATTTCTTCTTACAGCAACATAGTATTCCATCATATGCATATACCATGCTTTGTTTATCCATTCATTGGCTTATGGACACTGGCTGCTTCCATCTTTTGACAATTGTGAATAATGCCACTATGAACATCTGTGGACAGATGTGTGTTTGTGTCACTATTTTCAGTTCTTCTCGATATATTCCTAGTAGAGGGATTGCTGGATCATATGGTAGTTCTATATTTAGCTTCCTGGGGAACCGCCAAACTGTCTTACACAGAAGCTGCACCTTTGTACATTCCCACCAACAGTGAAGGAGTGTTCCTATTTCTTCATATCTTCTCCAGCACTTACAGTTTTCTATTTAAAAAAAAATAATGGCCATTCGCTGAGGTGGGAGATGATATCTCATTGTAGTTTTGATTTGCATTTCCCTAATAACTCACAATAGTGTATATTTTTTTCAAGTGTTTTTTGCCATTTGTATATGTTCTTGGGGAAAAAGCCAAATTCTTTTGCCCATTTTTAAATTGGATTGCTTGCTCTTATACTTTTGAGTTGTATGATCTCTTTATATAGCATGGAAATCAAACCCTTATCAGTTATGTGATTTCCAAATATTTTCTCACATTGAGTTGGCTGTCTTTTCACCTTCTTGACAAAGTCCTTTGAGGCACAGAAGTGTTTAATTTTGAGGAGGTCCCCTTTATCCATTTGTTCTTCCATTGCCATGCTTTGGGTGTAAGGTTTAAGAAGCCCCCACCTACCACCAGGTCTTGAAGATGTTTCCCTACATTTTCTTCCAGGAGTTTTATGGTTCTATCTTTTATATTTAGGTATTTGATCCATTTTGAGTTAATTTTTGTGTAAAGTGTGAGGTAAGGGTCCTCTTTCTTTCTTTTGGATATGGATATCTAGTTCTTCCAACACTATTTGTTGAAAGAGTGTTCTGCCCCAGCTGGGTGGGTTTGACATCCTTGTCAAAAATCATTTGACCATAGATGTGAGGGTCTATTTCTGAAACATCATTCGGTTTCATTGGTCTCTAAGACTATCTTTATGCAAGTACCATGATGTTGTTTCTGCTGTAGCTAAGTAATATGAGTTACAGTTCAAAAGTTAAGAGTCCTCCAACTTTTTTGTAGTATCTTTATCTGGCTTTGATATTAGGGTAACATTGGCTTCATAGAATGAGTTTGATAGTGTTCCTTCCTGTTCAATTTTTTGGAAGAGTTTAAGTAAGATTGTTCTTAAATCTTCTTTGAATGCTTGGTAGAACTCACCTGTGAAACCATCTGGTCCTGGGCTTTTCATTTTCAGGAGTTGTTTGATGACTGGTTCAATCTCCTTACTTTCGATTTGTTTGTTGAGGTATTATATTTCTTCTTGGATTAGTGTGGGTTGTTTGTATTTTCCCAGGAATTTGTCCATTTCATCTACATTGTCTAATTAGTTGGCATACAGTTGTTCATAGTATCCTCTTATGACCTCTTTTATTTCTGTGGGGTCAGTAGTAATGTCCCATTTTCATTTCTGATTTTTTAATTTGCATCTTCTCTCATTTTTCCTTGTCAGTCTAGCTAAGGGTTTGTCAATTGGATTGATCCCAAAGAACCAACGTTGTATTTGTTAATTCTATTTTTTTTGTTGTTCTCAATTTCATTTATTTCTGTTCTGATATTTGTTATTCCATTCCTTCTGCTTGCTTTGGGCATAGTTTGCTATTCTTTTTCTAGCTCCTCCAGCTGTGTAGTTAGGTCATTAATTTTAGCTCTTTCTTATTTTGTTAATGTAAGTATTGAGTCTATAAGTTTCCTGCTTGGCACGGCTTTTGCTGCATCCCAGAGTTTCTGATATGTTGCATTCTTGTTTTCATTCACCTTGAGATATTTATTGATTTCTCTTGCAATTTCTTCTTTGACCCACTGAATTTTTAATAGTGTTGTTTAATCTCCATAAATTTGTGAATTTTCCCTTTTTCTGCCTATCATTGATTCCAACTTTATTCCATTATGATCAGAGAAAGTGCTTTGTATAATTTTAATCTTTTAAAATTTATTGAGATCTGTTTTGTGACCCAACATATGGTCTATCCTGGAGAAGGATCGATGAGCCCTTGAGAAGAATGTTTATCCTGCTCTTTGGGGGTGCAATATTCTGTATATATTATTAGGTTTAGTTTTTTTTTACCATATTATTCTCGGTCTCTGTTTCTTTATTGATCCTCTGCCCAGATGATCTCTTCAATGACGAGAGTGGTGTATTGAAGTCTCCAACTAATATTGTAGAGACATCTATTTTACCCTTCAGTTTTTCCAGTGTTTGCCTCATGGAATTTGGAGCATCCTGGTTAGATGCATATATGTTTATGATTGTTATTTCTTCCTGGTGAATTGCCCCTTTCATAGTATATAATGACCTTCCTCATCTCTAATAACAGCTTTGCTTTAAAGTCTATTTCATCCAATATATGTATAGTTACTCCAGCTTTTTATTTTTGGTTACTGCATGCATGGAATAACTTTTTCAGTTTTTCACTTACAATCTATTTGTATCCTTGGTTCTATGGGAGTCTCTTGTAGACAGCATATAGATGGCTTAAATTTTCTTGATTGGGGAGTTTAGGTCTTTTGATTGGGGAGTTTAGTCCATTAACATTCAATGTTATTAGTGTAAAAGCAGTTTTTACTTCACCACTTTGATCTTTTGGGTTTTATCTGTCATATCTTGTTTTCACCTCTTTATTTACACTTTTAGTTACTTTTACTGATATAATCTTCATTTCTTGACTCTTCCAAGCTGCTCTCTCCTGCCTTTTCTTTTCACGCTGTAGCACTCCCTTTAGTATTTCCTGAAAAGCTGGTCTCTTGGTTACAAACTCTCTCAGTTTCTGTTTATCTGTGAATATTCTAAACTCACCTTCATTTTTTAAAAATATATCTTATTTTATTATTATTATTTTTTAAGATTTTATTTATTTATTCATTTATCCCCCCCCCCCCTTGCTGCTTGTGCTTGCAGAGCATTTTTCTGTGTCTGCTTGTCTCCCCTTGCTGGGTTGTCCTGCTGTGTCAGCTCACCGCGCCATGTGGGCCAGCTTGCCTTCACCAGGAGGCCCCGGGAACCGAAACCGAGGCCTCCCACATGGTAAATGGGAGCCCTACTGATTGAGCCACATCCGCTTCCCTCGCTTTCATTTTTGAAAGACAATATTGCCAGATATAAGATTCTTGGCTGGTAGGCTTTCTCTTACAGTATCTTAAATATATCATACCAATACCTCCTTACTTCCATGGTATCTGATGAGAAATCAGCACTCAGTCTTATTGGGCATCCCTCATGTGTGATGAATCTCTTTTCACTTGCTACTCTCAGGATTCTTTCCTTATCTTTGGCATTTCACATTCTCTTTAGTATGTGTCTCAGAGTAGGTCTATTTGGATTTATTCAGATGGTAGTACATTGTGCTTTTTGGACATGGATATCTATGTCTTTCAATAGGGTTTGGAAGTTTTCTACCTTTATTTCCTCAAATATTCCTTCTGCCCCTTTTCCCTTTTCCTTCTGGGACACCCATGACACCTATGTTTGCATGTGTCTTGCCGTCATTTAGTTCCTTGAGACCCTGTTCAATTTTTTCCGTTCTTTTCTTTATCTATTCTTTTGTAGGTTTGCTTTCAGAGGTCCTGTCTTCAAGCCCACTCTCCTTTCTTCTGCCTCTTCAAATTTGCTGTTATATATCTCCAGTGTATTTTTAATTTCATTTATGTGACTTTTGCTCCCATAAGAGCTGCTAGTTTTCTATGTATACCTTCAAATACTTCTTTCTGTTCACCCAGTGTCTTCTTGATGTCCTTAAACTCTTTAACTACCTCATTGAATTTGTTAAAGAGATTTGTTCGAACGCCTATGATTAGTTGTCTCAATTCCTTTACATCATCTGAGGCTTAGTTTGTTCCTTTGACTGAGCCACATCTTTCTTTTTCTTGTTATGGATTGTAATTTTTTGTTGGTGTCTCAGGTTGGATTTACAAGATGTATTTCTTCTGGGCTCAGTTTCTCTCTTTAGTCTAAGGCTTTCTGTTTCATTAGCTTTGCACTACAGCCCCTTTTTGATACTGGTTCAACTTAATTTGGAACTTTATAGTGGCTCATGTTTAACCAATCTGAATTTTTAAGCTGTTTTTCATTTGTTTCATTCCCTTTTTATTTTGCTGGTTGTGGAATAGGAGCCAAGGATGAGACAGGTATTGTAAGCCATGGAGGCTGAAGCTGTCTGTGAAGCCCCAGGAACTGATGAAACCTCTCCCACCTTTCTCCCCTGCCAGGGGTCAGGACAGAGCTGCAGTCATGTGCAGTAATCTGAGCTGTGTAGGCCAAGATAATCTGTAGTTACCTGGAGAGACTGCAAGTGCGGGCAGCAGTCTAAGTCATGCAAGTCGAAACTGACTGCAGTTGCCCAGGTAGACTGATGAAGTACTGTTCCCCCTCCCCTCCCATCAGGGGTGTGAATGGAGCCTCTGTTGTGTCCAAAATCTATTCTGTGCAGGTCAAAAGTGACTGCAGTTGCCCAGAGAGGGTGAGGGAGTACTGTCCCTCCTCCTGCTCTGTCAGAGGCAGGGTTGGAGCCACAGATGTGTCCAATAATCTAGTTTCTGTGGGCCAAAAGTAGTTGCTCAGAGAGGCTGATGGAGTACTGTGTCTTCTTCCCTGTCAGAGGCTGGGATGGATCCATAGGAGTGCCCAACACTTTAGTCCATGTGGGCTGAAAGCACCTGCAGTTGTCTGAAGAAGTTGCGGAAACAATGCCCCCCTCCTATTCTATTGGAGGTGGAGATTTTATCCACAAGTTTGCCCACCAATTTAGTCCATGGGGGCCAAAAGTGACTGCCCTCTCTTCCTGCCCCATTTTTGGGAAATGGAACTTCCAACTCCAGCCAGGGAATAGCTCCCGAGGTGGCTTGTGCTGCCAGTGGGGGATAGGTATCAGCCTCTGTGGTGTGGAGTACTCTACTCATGAATCTTCACTGCAGATGGGCAATCTCATCCTTTCACACTTTCAAGGATGTTGCAGGATGCTCTTCTGGTGTCCTGGGCTCCCCAAACAGGTGATTTAGATAGCTCTGGGTGATTACTAACTGCCCTGCACTAGGCATAGATTACTAATCTTGCCCCTGGCCAATTTGGGGAAGAATAGTCTCTGCGACAGATGGTGCTGGGAGGACTGGATATCCATATCCAAAAAAAAATATGAAAGAGGATCCTTATCTCACACCATATACAATAGTAACTCAAAATGTAGCAAAGACCTAAATTTAAAAGCCAAGAATAGAAAACTTCTAGAAGAAAATGAAGGGAAGCATCTTCAGGATCTTGTGTTAGGCAATGGTTTTTTAGACTTTACATCCAAAGCACAAGCAACAGAAGGAAAAAGAGATAAATGGGACCTCCTCAAAATTAAAAATTTTGTGCTTCAGAGGACTTTGTCACGAAAGTGAAAAGATAACCTATTCAATGGGAGAAAGTATTTGGAAACCACATATCTGTTAAGGGTTTAATATCCAGAATATATAAAGAAAACCTACAACTCAAAAATAAAAAGACAAACAACCCAATTAAAAATAGACAAAAGCTTCAAATAGACATTTCTCCAAAGAGGAAATACAAGTGGCTAAAAAGCACATGAAAAGTTGCTCAACATCACTACCTATTAGGGAAATGCAAATCAAAACCACAATGAGATATCATTTCACACCCACTAGAATGGCTACTTATAAAAAATAGAAAATTACAAGTATTGGAGAGGATTTGGAGAAATAGGAACACTCATTCACTGCTGGTGGGAATGTAAAATTGTGAAGCCACTGTGGAAAATAGTTTGGCAGTTCTTCAGGAAGCTAACTGTAGAATTACTATATGACTCAGCAATCCCGACACTAGGTATTGACCCAGAAGAATTGAAAGCAGTGACTTGAAAATATTGATTTTCCTAGTGGCATTATTCACAATTCCCAAAAAATGGAAGCAACCCAAGTCCATCAACTGATGAATGGATAAACAAAATGTGGCATAAACATACGATAGAATATTATTTAGCTATAAACAGGAATGAACTCCTGATGCATGTGACAACATAGATGAACCTTGAGCACATTATGCTGAGTGAAATAAGCCAGGCACAAAAGGACAAATATCGTATGATATCACTTATTTGAACTAATTATGATAAGCAAACTCATTGAGTTAGAATCTAGAATATAGGTTACCAGAAGACAGATTGGGGGTAGCAAATGGGGAGGTGATGCTGAATTTGTGCAGAATTTCTATTTAGGTTGATTGTAAAGACTTGGAAATGGGTGGTGGTGATGGTAGCACTTTATTGAGGGTGCAATTAACAGCACTGAATTATGTATTGGAATGTGGTTGGAAGGGCACATTTTGGGCTGGGTATGTTATGAGAATGAAAGTTAGAAGATAAAACATGGGACTGTCTAACACAATCCACCCTGTTTTGGACAATGGACTGGGGTTCATAGTACATGTATAAGAATGTTCTTTCATGAATTACAACAAATGCACAACACTAATACAAGGTGTTAGTAATAAGGTGGTATATGGGAAAAATAACACATAATGTAAACTATGGACTATAGTTAATAGTACTGTTTTAATATTCATTCATCAATTGTAACAAAAGTACCACACCAATGCAACGTGTTCAATAATAGGGGGTATACGGGGACTCTGTATTTTTTACATAACTTTTCTGTAAACCTTTACACTTCCCTATTTAAAATAATAATAATAATTAAGAAAAAGCATTATGCTAAGTGAACGAATCAGACACAAAGTACTACATCTAGTATGATTCCATTTATATAAAATGTGAATATAAATAAGTCTGTACAGACAGAAATGGATTGGTGGTTCTGTAGGGCTTGGGAAGGATAGAGGGATTGGGAGATGACTGCTAAGGGTAATGGGTTTTTCTTTTTGGAGTAATAAAAATGTTCTAAAATTCATTGTGGTGATGAATGCACAACTCTGTGAATATACTAGAAGCCATTGATTGTATACATTGGATGGATTGTATGGTGTGTGACTATCTCTCAATAAAACTGCTTTAAAAACAAAAAGAATCAGGAGACTTCCGGTCTTCTGATTCTGGCTACATACTGGGCAGAGATTATATCCATCCCTTCTATGACCAACTAAAAGCATATTGTATTAGTGAGCCAAAGGGGTGCTGATGCAAAGTACCAGAAATCTGTTGGATTTTATAAAGGGGATTTACAGTCACAAGACCCTAAAGAGTCCAATTCAAGGTTGCTTCCTTATCATACCTGTTGCCACGTGTTGAAGCAAGATGGCAGGCAACATCTGTGAGGGCTCAGCCTTCCTCTTCCTCTTAAGGTTCTGGTCCCAGCTTCTTTGGAACTCAGATATAGGCTGGTATAAGGCTCGTTTCTTTCTGGGCTCAGCTGCTGTGTTCTCTTCACAAAGTCAGCTGTAAACTATCAGGCTCCTCTCTCTTCCTGGGGCTGCAGGATCCTCCGTGTATCTTCTCTGTGTGTCTCCTTCCATGTGAGAGTCTGTTTTATCCCCACCAAGGGGGTGGGGACTCAACACTGAGTTGCACTCTAATGACGTGGTTGAATCAGAGCCCTTATCTTAACATAATTTAATCATACAGCTCAACTGAATCTAATAGAATCAAAGGGTTATCATGCCTAGAGGAACAGACTAGTTTACAAACATAACCTATGTTTCTTTTGGGAATTCATAAATAATACCAAACTGCCACAAGAGGCAAATGTGTTCAAAACAAGTGGAAAATTATAGCAGAGCACTAAACTCAGGTGTTCAGGCAGAACTGGTATTGTGAGGATGAGATGTTGAATAATCTTTATACAACAGAATACCAGGGCTAGATTAAGTTCACTTTGGTAACTTTCACGCTGGATTTGAATTAGTTCTTGATTCTGGTTGGACTATTAGTAAAATGTAATGTTACATGGAATATTTAATTTTTTCAATCCAGAGTTTATTTCTCATTAGTCAAACGTATATTACACACCCAAGATAAGTAGACTTACTCTCAAAAATCTCCAAATAGATTGTGGCTGAAAAGGGTAGTCTGAGGAAGTAAATGTCAATTGACAGAAAGCTAAAGAATAATCTAGGGACTCCATAACAGTGAACCCAGAGGAGGATGAGAATTGTGGTTGAGGGTACAGATGCAAGAGTGTCCTTTGTGAGGTAGAGCAGATGAACGTCACTACTGCAGGGTGGTGGGAATGTGGAGAAGCATGGGAAATACACAACTGGTGTGACCTATAGACTGTGGTTAACAGTAATACTGTAATATTCTTGCATCAGTGCCAAAGCTGTACTGTGTTGATAATGGAGGTGTGTGGAAAAAGTGTGCCAAATGTACACTATGGACCATGGTTGGTGGTAACAGTCTGATGATATTATCTCATGATCTGTAACAAATGTTCCACCATGGTGTGGTGTGTTGGTGAAGGGGTGTTGTATGGGAATTCTACACGTGTGTATGATTGTTTTGCCAGTTCACAACCTCTGTAATAAAATATATTTTTAAAAAATAGGGTGGGTTGGGGGAAAAAATACACCAAATGTAAAATAAGGACTATAGTTAGTAGTAATATTTTGGTGATGCTCTTGCATAGTTTGTAACAAGTGTTTCACAACAATGCAAAGTGTTGGTGGAGGGGTGATGTATGAGACTCCTGTGTGATGTTATGTATGTTTATTTTGTAAGTTCACAATCTTTACTATATACTTATTGTTTATGCATGTCATGTATGAATGATATACTTCAATAAAAATATATTTTTTAAAAATCCCTAAATACTGTTGTAGGAGTTTGTGCTTTGAAAGCTGCCTGAGACAAATTTAGGCCTAAGAAAACATTCATCATTACTCATTCGTGAGACAATAAACATTTAAACCATCCCAGGAATATCAGTGAGTCATGGAATTCAAGAAAGGATTCAGTTTAAGAACAGCAGAGAGTCATAATTAACCTAGCATAATAACATAACCATAACAGTTTGGGAAATATGCTCAAGTGTATTGTGCCATAAGGTGCTTTTTGGAAATTGAGGGAGTGTCTTCTAGTCAGTATGTGAAGAGGTAGGTAGATAAATATACGTTAGTATTGGAAAGTTTAATAAAAATTGTTACCATTAAAATATTTATAAATTGTGACCACAAAATTGAAATAGGAAGATTTAATGTAAATGGCAACCTACGTTGAAATTATTGTTTCTGAAGAGGCTGATTAAAGTAGACACTTAAAATTAGGAATGAACTTCCAGAAAATCACTGATTATTCATTTCTGACTCATTTAATAATATATTGGAAAATTGTGCTTAAGAGGCTCATGAAGAGTTGACAAAATTATCCTGTTATTTATATATATATATATATTATTAATAGAAATGTTCCTACAGTGCCCTGAAGTAGGAATTTTCTATAATTTCGGTGAATTTTTAAAAATCTTTGATTTATTAGGTCCTTTTGAAATGAATAAAAAAGAAAATATTAAATAATGCTTTGCAAGTGTCCATGATTCATTTAAATATAGATGCAAGTTTTGAACCATATGAATTCCAAAATGACTATGTAATGGTTAAGTCTTTAAGTTGACAAAAATGCTGTTTATTACAACACTCACCTGAGTGTTCTCACAAATAAACCCGAGTTTACTATCCTTAATTTTACTGTAAAAAAAAATACAGAAAAATTATTAAGAAATAAGAACGCATCAATGAGGTAACTGTATTTCAAACTATTTAGACACTTGAAAAGGATATTTTCAAATGATTAATCCATATTTAAATAAAATATTAAACTGCCATAGCTCCTGAAAATAGCAAAGATGATATAAATAACACATTATTAAGTCAGAAGACATGTGTGGTCATCATAGAATTCATAGAATTCTACTAAACAAAAAAATTACCGGAAATAAATGAGTTGACATCTTCCACACAATTTTAGTTCTCTTGATTCAGCTCCAGGCTTGGAAGCAAGAAGAAAGGAGATTTACCAAAGGTGTGTTTTGTGTTTTTAGATATTTTCCTGGGGGGGAGGGGAGGGTGAGCGGATATCTTGAAATTAAAGAAGAGGTTCACACCAATTGCTTTCAGTTTTGACAGAAACGGAAGTGTGCGTGAATTTAGCTCATATTGCATTGCCGAGAGGACCAGTGGACTGAGCAGCTAACAGCGTCAGTTTGACTCAAAGGGCTCAGCACTACCCCGGTTGTCAAAAACTACCCCTCACTGATGGGCTTCATTACAAGAAGACCTGATCATTGCCATTATTCCTTTGCAATACAGAAATATGGTGGTTTATTTTGTGGTTTGCAAAGAACCTTCCAGGATACCATTTAATTTTATCACCAGAAAACAGTTATGAGTTAGGGAGGGCGATTTCTGTTGCTATTCTGTTGCTACTTGGGGAGATGACATAGCTTGCCCATAGAATAAACAGAGCAAGCTGCAGAGGAGCTGGGTTTAGACAGATCAACCAATTGAACACACACACACACACACACATGCACACACTATTTTCTTTAATTATGAGGGAAACATTATTTCCAGAAGGCCTCTGTTCGAGAAGGATCTTTCCTGTGAGGGGCAATAAGTTTAGCAATTTAATTACAGATGAATGTGTTTATAAGATTAAGCAGCTATTGCCCTATATAGAAAAGCGTCTGTTTACTACTTTATGTCAACAGACAATTTCCATACTTGGAGTAACTAGTCTCATTATACCAAGAGAATAGATAGGACGAGGCCCAGATGCAATCTGGGGAATGGAAGGGTACTGGAAATGAGCTAGAGCTGGTAACGGCGCCATGGAGAGCTGCCTTTGGAGGGAGTCTGAGTCGCCCGGAGCAGGTCTAAGGCCTCCAATGACCGGATCCCAGGAAGGTTGAGAACAGAAAGCAATGCCAAGGTCAAATTTCACTTGTTTCACAATTTTATCCATGAGTATTAGTCAAAAATGGTAAAACTCCTCAATAGATTTTAGCGACCTCCTTACCTGAATCCAAATAGTAAAGTCCCTGGAGCGTGACGTGCGTGGCGACCCGCAGAGGGCGGCCGGCTGGTGGGTGCTGGTCCCTGCCGGGCTGTCCTGCTCTCGCGTTCTGCTGCCGCCCGCGCCTGTGGGGTCTTCTGCAAGGGACTGACCCGCTCGCTGCTCCTCTTCTCCGAGCTGGCCTGGCGGCTGGGCATCAGCTGCCCTGACCTCTGGCTTGCACGATGCTCAGCGTCCGCCTGCACTTAAGACAGTGGGCTGGCATGTTGCTTGTCTAGATACGTATATGCCTGAGTTCAGAAGCTCATCGGGTTGGGAAGCGGCTGTGGCTCAATCAGTGGGGCTCCCGTTTACCATATGGGAGGCCCCGGGTTCGGTTTCCGGGGCCTCCTGGTGAAGGCAGGCCCGCCCGCACGGCGTGGTTAGCTGACCCAGCGAGCACAAGCAGCAAGGGGGGGATAAATGAATAAATAAATAAAATCTTTAAAAATAAAAAAATAATAATAAAAAAAGCTCATCGGGGAAGGAAGCAACACCATTGCTGAACACTTGCCATTAGAAGAGAGAGAGAGCTTTTAGACATTCCTCAGAAGAAAAAAAGGAATTGACTGGTGACATTGAGAGGCCGCAGCATGAAACTGCAGAAGCGATGACAGAGATTGACAGGTAACTTCTGTAGAGGAGAGCAAAGCTACTCCGAGGAACAAGCAAAGAGCTATGGGAAGAAAGAAATTCAACGTGGATCCCCAAAAGGGAATTCAGTGTCTACTAGAAAAACGACCTGCTGCAGGTCCCCAGAAGACGCAGCCCAGCTCCTTTACAAAGGAGAAGGCCTAAATAAGACCACAGTCGGGGACTCTGGGGGTGACAGGGATGGATTTAACTTTAAGGTTCTTCAGGCCTTTGTGGAGCTGATCTCAACCTGGTACAAGCCTTAAGGCAGCTCTTGTGGCACCTTCGACTTCCAGGGGAGGCTCAGAAAACAGACGGCAGGATGGAGGCCTCGGCGGTGTGCTACCGCCTGGGCAACCGTGAGGTCTTCACGTGCACAGATGCGTGCTCCGGGCCGTCCTTCGCCATCCTCATGCTCAACACCAGCCTCCACAATCACAGAGGGCAGGCCAAGCCCATGGCCGAGGGCTTGGGCACCACGAGCCGGGGCATCAACCAGGGCAGGCACCTCCCCGAGGAACTGCTGCGGAATTGATATGAAAGTATTAAGAATGACCTGTTTCAGATCCCAGAGGATGACGGCAACGCCCCGATGCACGCGTCCTCCAGTCCTGACCGAGAGGGCTGGCTCCTGAAGCTGGGGCCAGGGAAGACCTGGAAGCACCTCTGGCTCATCCTGCCCGACAACTGCCTCTATTATTTCCACTACACAACAGATAAGGGGCCCGGGAGGCGGGGGGCAGTTATCCCATTGGAAAACCTCGACATAAGAGAAGGGGAAGACCTACGGGAACCTAACTGTTTTGAGCTTTATAACCCGAGCCACAAAGGGCAAGTTATCAAAGCCTGTAAGACAGAAGCAGACGGCTGAGTGGTGGAGGGCGACCACGCGGTGCACCGCATCTCCCCCGAGGAGAAGGAGGAGTGGATGAAGCCCATCAAATCGAGGATCAGCAGGGATCCCTTCTACGCCATGCTGGCGACAAGGAAAAGGAGGGTTGTCAATAAGAAGTAGAGCTGAACAGCTAAACGTTGAAGCCAAACTCCACAGCAACAAGTGACACCTGGACACACGTCCACAGGCAGCATCTTCTGGAAGGCTCACCAGGAGGCAGGGATTTCTGTGGGATGCCCACCGTTTTGCAGGGATGATTGCTCTGGGGTGGAGCTCCAAGAACCAGACTGAGTGCTCTGAAGCCTTCTGTGGGCCCTGCTCTGGGACCATTCTGGCATGTTCCTTCCCTGGTGCCCAGCCCACTGCCCCCAGCGGGGGACAGCAGAGCGCATGCCAGTTGTACCTGCAGCAGCCTGCGGGCTCGGCCATCCACACAGCCGTGCAGCCCATTCGGGGCTTGCTCTGTCAATGGAGCCTCGTGCATCTGATGCTCGTGTGCTCTGTGTTGGTAGTGCTGGCCATTCTAGAAGGCACTGTTTTTTGTGCAGAATTTTTTCTCAGATATATAGGATCATAGCTTTTACATGCCTTTTTGTATTCTGAAATTATAATGAGAGATACTTTCTAGCGGTAGTATTTTTAGAATGGCGGCTATAAATTTAACTCCTGGACACAAGCATACACTATGCACTGAAAAAAGAAATAGGTAGCACCCAAAGGGAAGGGCTTAGGGGGTGGGGCACACGCGGCTCAGCCGAGCCGTCGTTGCCCCCGGGTCAGCGAGCCAGGTGGCCCCTCCTGGGCAGCGGCCACCGCGGGGTGGAACCTGCCCACTCGGGGACGGGGCTCTGGGAGGCTCCAGCTGTGGTGGCAACTGGGAGCTCTTCCTTCCAGGTGCAGGCTTTTTTGCCCCACTAATACTTTCTAAAAAGCAAAGCATTAAATAGAAATGGTTTTGGATGTGATTCTCTTAATTGCTAAATTCAGGAAACGGAACCTTTTCCCTGGACTCAGACGGTCTGTGTGTTGGCCCCACAGACGGCGGCCTCCCAGGGTTTGCCCGGATCCACAGGCTGACTGGTGTCCTGCCACGTCCTTCACTGTTTAAGAAGGTTTTGACAAAATGAATGCTTTGTTTTACTGACCCAACAATTTGACCACATTTCTTAATTTAATGAATAGACTGTTTTCAGAGCTTTAGTTTCCCTTTATGAAGAGGAAAAAAGCAAGCTATGGGATGGAAACATAATGTAAAATACAAGTACCTTTAGACCAAACAGGGTGGCACTTAGGGATTGTGCCATTGATCACCATCATATCCATTATCTTTTTATGTATGTTTACAATTTCTTCAGTATGTCCTCCCAGTGTCTTCTTAATATCCTTAATCTCTTCCTTCACTTCATTAAGTTGGTCCATATTTGTTTGAAAAGCTTTGATTAGTTGTTCGATGTTCTGCATCTCTTCCTGGTTTTTAGTTTGTTCATTGGACTGGTCCATGTCTTCCTGCTTCTCAGTGTGGTTTGTAATTTTTTGTTGCCCTCTAGTCATCATTTTATCTTGATGGGTTTATTCGGTTGATTAGATTCTCTCTCTGCTCTAGAGTTTTATTTAGCTGGTGCTTCTGTGTGTGTGTTAAGTTTTCTCTTTGACACTATGTTCTTCTTATTTTATTTCCTTGCTTCTTTCTATGTTCCCTTGAAGGCAAAAGATTAGGGCCAGAGGAATCGAAAGATGTGAGAAAGGAAGAAGGATAATAGTAATATTGATAAAAGTTAGCAGATGGGCCGTATAAGACTTAGTAAAATGAATATTTAACTCATGTAGGCAGTGTAGAGTAATAGGGAAAAAAGTGGAGTACTTACAATCCTTTTTACAATAAAATTGGCTGACTCCTCCCCCTCCAGAGCCAAGCCTCAGTATCACTGGGCTGTTAGATAAATCAGGCTTCCTCAGCAGAGTCGCCTCTCCCCTCAGCTTGGTGCTGCTTCCAGCCACCAGGGAAACCAAATAGAGGAAAAAATATATAATGGTTTAGAAGGCCAGAATGATGAGGAGAGAGAAAGGATAAAGAAAGGGCTGAAAGGAAAAAGTTAATAATAATAAAAAAGAAGAAAACTGAATAGATAGAATAGAAATTGATACCCTTGAAGTTGTGGGCTAATGAAAAAGGGTGGTATGTAAGAACCACAACAGAAAGCAGAAGGTAGAAAGATGAAGGAAGGAAAGACATAGCATTGGGAGGCAAAATCAATATAGACAGAGAATGGGAAATCACAGAAGAAGAAGCACAGCAAAGAAGAGACAAGCTAGCAGCACCTAATTAAAAAAAAAAAAAAAAAAAAAGGAGGGGGGAGGAAAGAGGAAAGAATAGCAAGAGACAACAAATAAACAGAGAAAAACCAAACAGCCACACAAGCAAGCAGGCAAACAAAGCTAAGGAAGAGCAGTGTTCCTTCTTGGGCCCTTGTGGAACCTCTCAGCCTGTTTGTGTTCAGCCATCAATTACCCTGCAAGGTTCTATCTGCAGTTTTTGAGGCAGATTTTAGCGATTAAACTAAGTTTAAAATTTTTTTTCTTTCTTTCTTTTTTTTAAAGTTACTGTCTGTTTTTGGGTTTGTTTTTTTGTTTGGATAAGCAAGGGGCCCAAAAGAAGACCTCTTCTAGACCATCCCCTTCACTGAGGGGACCCTAACTAGGCTCATGGAAACTGATCAAGCACTTCCCACTTCCTGGCCTCCCCAGGGGAGCTGAGGCTCTGATGCTGGTCAGTGCAGAGAGATAAAATTGGCTGACTCTGCCCCCTCCGGAGCCAAGCCTGAGTATCACTGGGCTGTTAGGTAAATCCGGCTTCCTCAGCAGATTCGCCTCTCCCCTCAGCCTGGTGCCACTTCAAGCCAGCTTATTTGCTCCCCAAAGCTATGAGGGGGTCCAGACAACCAAACCGACAGAAAGGAAACCCCTCTCCACCTTCTGTCAGAACCCTCCCACTCTTGGAGGATGCTCCCTCTCACCGGGGTGCTGGTGGGAGTTGGGGCGTACCCCTGGGCAGCTAGGTAAATCAACCTTCCTCAGCAGATTCACCACTCCCTCAGCCTGGTGCTGCTTCAAGCCAGCTATTTTGTTCCCCAAAGCAGCAAGGGGTTCCAGGCAGCCAAATCCACAGAAAGGAAACCCCTCTCGACCCCCCCCCCAGAACCCTCCCACTCTCGGAGAACGCTCCCTCTCACGAGGTTGCCAGGGGGAGTCCCAGCTCGTCCCAGCCTTTTTCCCTGAGGGTGGGGCTCAGCCATCTGTGTCGACTACCACAGCCAGGGGAACTCACGATTCTTTCCTGAGCAACCCACCTTGCCGTCCAGCTCCCTCCAGATCGATGTCCCCAAGGTTCTCGCTCCATGTGCCCCCAGCACAGACCACTCAGGCAGGATCCTGTCCCCAATCAGCCGTCCTCCAAGAGTGAGTTAGTGAGTGCCCCCCTAAACTGGCGCCATCTTGCCTCCCCCTTGTACATATCTTGATTTCCAGAATGTTTGTTAAATGCATATCCTCCCACAACTTGCAAGAAGAAATATTCTACATCTTTTGATATTTTGTTGTAAAGTGAAGAGTTAGTAAAATTGGAGGGTTTTGGGCTGTAAAAGCTTTCTTGCAAATACTGTTTATGCAATAAAAAATTAAATTATTGTTAAAAAAATTAAGTCCTTGTTTTTAGGTACCAGAATTACTCCTAATAACTTTATGCTACATTCTTATGGTAGGCGTTTTCTCATCATTATTGAATGAAGCAACATTGATGTTTTAAGAGAAACATTTTTATTGTGGACAAAATTTGACATTACAGTTGGTCAGTGTATTAGCTGGGTGCATTTACATATGCCATTTAGTCTGTCTGAGACTCGATTTTGTCTTTTGTAAGTCGGAGAGAGCAATACCCATCTCTTATTTTATTGCAGCTTAAATAGAACAATATATGTAAAAGCGTTTATGAACTCTATAATGCTATGCATAAAGTATTATTTGAAAAAGAATAGCATTTTGGATGACATCATTCTCCAGTCACCAGCATAGGTGAAGATTATGGAAGGAGTGTGGGCTTGAGCTATTATTTTAGATACTTCTTCCCAGGATACAAGATGGCAGCTAAAGTTTCTAAAGAAAATAATCAGGCTGAGGAGGAAATAGAGATGTTACTCTATGCTCAACCTGCTTCCAAAAAAGTCAAGCTCATATTATGAGGTCATCATTATTGAGATTTCTGAGAATTGAAACTGTGATTAGTTGGATAAGTAATTCTAATGGGTAAGATGTTTGAATATGGTCCTGAGGGATCCTTGACTTTGCCAAGTGCAATTAGCAAGAATAGCCCAAAATGGAACATGATAGCTGGAAAATATTCTTACTAAACCTTTCTTCAGTTAAGCAGCTCTGAAAATTCTAATACATGAATTGAGCTGGTTTTCTATTAACCTCATCTTAGAAATTACTCTTTGCACTTCATTCACTGAAGGATATTTAACCAGACCTTCTCAGTTTTGCTTATAGGAATAAGATAAGGTCTCAAAGCAAACCCAAACAGAACGATGTCAACAGCGCCTTATGATCCAGTAAATCTGGAACTTTCCTCAGAGACCAAAAGCTTGATATCCTTGAACGGTCGGCTGAGAAAGGAGTCATGAAGACATTACTAAACTGTGGTTAATTAGCCACTGAAACGAAAGACAAGTTTGGCGTGCCTGAGACAACACAGGACTGAGAAATTGCTTGCACCCTCCTTGACCCCTACCCCTCTCCTTTGCCTATAAAAACCCTAGCTCCCATTCTCACTTTGAACTGGTTTGGGGAAGATTTCCCTAATTCCTTGCTGTGCACTCGCAATAAATCACCTTCTCGCTGAGACGTGTTTCTTCTTTGTGGTGCTGGATCGGGCAGGCCCTTTTATTGGAAACAGCCGTGGTTATGGTAACAAATTCACAATCAATGTCTTCCTTCAGTAGTCCTGGGCAGTGAGGTCTATATTCTTTTCCTTCTATAAATGTTAAATGGTTCAAGTTTGAATTCCTATGGTAGTTATGCCAGATAATAGACGTATAAGTCAATTTTTAAAAAATTATCAATTACAGACGATTTTACTCTTATCTCTCACTCTCCCTTTTCTCCCTCTTCTCAATTATTTCTTCAATGATCACATTAAAATTATTCAATTATAACTTGGGATATTAAGAGTTTGTCCTGGAGGTTGGAGAACTGGTGGCTGATGTTCAACAACTGTGAGGAATGGACAATTGCTTGGATCTAAGAAGTTGCTTGTGGAAATATTTGTCCTAGGAGAGTAATGCTATTCAGGAAGAAGGACACCTTAGAGACATGCAAAAAACAGGGTCAACTTGAGAGAGTGGCAGAGACTTCCTGTAGCATGATGAAAAATAACCGTAATATTAACAGACATCTACATCTTCCATCAAAAACGTTTTTACAGAAAGGAAAATATAACTGCCTTTTGTTTTTGGAAGGATTCGGCTCCTCGTTTTATCTATTCCTATTAAAATGTGGTTCACAGATTGGTATCGGTTCTTAAAGACTGCAAACCGTTGGTTGATGATCAGTGGCAGGATAAATACAGAGATTGAGACCGAGGGTTTCAACACTTTTGTGGAAATTTGCCTTTACCCCAACATTTTATTGTATTTTATAAAAGTATCCATCCACAATGGATTGGAAAGAAAACAAACAAAAAAACAGCAAAAGGTAGGCTTCTCCACAGACATTTTGGGAAGCAGACTGCTGCTGCATTTAGCAAGAACACACTGAAATTGGACATAAGGGCATCAAAAGCTTTGTGGGAGTTCAAAAGATCGAAAATCCACACCAGGCAGGCTTCCATCAGATGGCTCCAACGCAGACATCAGCACTGCAGATTTGGAGTAAAGTTGCCCGTATGTTAACGTTAACTACCTACTGGTACTTTTTGTTGTAACCATGTGGCAGCCTGAGCAGCCCAGAAATATTCCTGCAACTACTTTAACATTTGGGGAAAATACAATAAAAATATTTAATACATTGCTGACCTCATAAAATAAAAAAGAATTTCTAAAATTGACCCAATTAAATTTAGACACTAAAAGAAAACATAAAACCAGAACTTTGAGTAAATAAGTGAACGTGGCAACATTCATTTCTGAGTCCTTAGACCCAGAAAATTCCCTTAATAGCTGGATAAGGTGAGTTATGTAACTCGTCTTACTGCTCACAGTGCCTTAACTGCTAAACATGTAAGAAAGGCCTTTGTCATTAGAGTTGTCAATATAATTTTCTCCCTACCTATTATTATTTTTCTAATTTTTATCCTGTCTGAGAGGTTTTCTTTTTCATTTTTACTTTTGCTATTAGTCTCAGTTATTCCATCTCCTTTGAGAACCTAGACAGGATAAAAGCATAATGTTTTCCATCATTTATTCCCTTCTTTGCCTAAGTGCTACAGCATGTTTTAAATTACTTATTAATTTAATACCATCTGCAGTGTTTGGTGGAAACGCTTCTATTCACTCATTTCTATTTAATCCTGGCTTTTTTGTAACGTGTGTCTGTTTGCCATTTCTTTTATCCTTCCAATGTTGGCTTAATTGGTAGCTATTCTTATATGAGCACTGGAGCTTACTTAGGATATTGAATATTGAAGTTACTGACTTAAAAGATCAGTCAAGTCAGAAGGCACTAACTTGAAATGACTAGTGCTTGTTTCCATAGTGAAAGTGTTTGACCTCTTTCATCCCCAATAAGATTATGTAACATTGGTTTGTTTTCTGCTTCACCATTCATTGGACTGAGCACCAAATGTGGTTTTTTGGAAGTATATTTTCTTCACTCGCTGTTAATAATCCTTTCCAATATCTCCACTGTACAAAGTATGTGAATCCTCTTCTCGTCATTGTATTCACGTGCCACATGAATGTTGAGCCGTATTGAATGGCTTATGGTTTTGAAACTGTACTAATTCTACCTTTTTAAAATCCTGTGTTACCCAGGAATTAGGCTCTCCCATTTGTAAATCTTATTTATTTGTTTTCAGAATTCTCCCAAAGATGACTGAAGTAATACAAAAGAAAAAAAGGTTTATAGCATGTTCTATATTATACCTTTACACAAAATGGCTATTCAACATTGCTAATTATTGCTATTCACAATTACTTTGGTGATATTTTCAGCAAATATTTGCTTACATCTCAACTCCTACTATCCCCGATTTTGGTATTTGCATTTATGTAAACTTTTTTTTTTTTTTTTTAAAGATTTTATTTATTTATTCATTTATCCCCCCCTTGCTGCTTGTACTCACTGGGTCAGCCAACCACGCCGTGCGGGCGGGCTTGCCTTCACCAGGAGGCCCCAGGTTCGGTTCCCGGGGCCTCCCATATGGTAAACGGGAGCCCTACTGATTGAGCCACAGCCGCTTCCTAAACTTTTTTTCTTTATTTTGCTTTCGTTGTATTTTTAGTTTTGCATTTTGTATTCACTTTCTACTTCTTTAGGAGCTCTAAAGTTTTCTTCAAACTTTTTTTAAATTTTCTTAGATTTATTTCCTTTATTCTCTCCTTCTGTTGCCTGACAGATATCAAAATGGTCACCAGCCCTGAGGTTCTGACCTCAGAAACCTGTTTTCTCAACACAGAGAAGCCAGGCTCTGCTCAGCAGAAGAACCGTAAGAAACGCAAAACAAGTGCCCGCTTCCCTTTAAGGTCCAGTTAGAGCAGGGCTTCTTAACCTGTTTTGTTCCCCGGCCCCCTTTGCCAGTCAGGTGAAAACCAAGGACCCCTCACTAAGCCCACACTCTACTGTGTATTATTTAATGAATACATCACACCTGCACCAACACGTCCCCACAAGACTAATGGTTTTTTGAATTTCAGTTCAAGCTCACGGACCCCTGGTTAAGAACCCCTGAGTTAGAGTTTGCCTGTCAAGGCCACAAAAGTGTCGCCCCTCACCCACTAAGTACGTTTCTTTCCTCTTCTTTTCTTTGTTAAAATATTTCTAGCATTTCACTGTAACCCTATTGGAAGAAAGCACTATTTGCTTTATATTTGCGTACAGCTCTATGAGGACCTAATAAAATACTCGGTATAAAGTAGATGTTCTGAATGATTTTTTTTTCACTTCATAGTAAGTACATTTATAGATGGATTACACTGTTTGTAAGTTGGAGGCTCACAGAAAAATCGTGCATAAAATACATTCAATGCAGAGTTCCCATCATCAACACCTTGCACCAGGGTGACACATCCATTATAATTCATGGAAAACCATTTTAATACTTGGACTATTGACCATAGTCCATCATTTACAATAGGGCTCACTGCTTGTGTTGTACAGTCCCATGTTTCTTTCTTTAACTTCTATTCTAGTAACATATACACAACCTGAAATCTCCCCTTTTAACTACATTCACATATATAATTCAATGGAGATAATTACACTCCCAATGTTGTGCTACCATCATCACCATCCATTACCAAAACTTTATAATCAACCCAAACAGAAACTCTATAATTTAAGCATTAACTGCCCATCCCCTACTCCCCACTCAGCCCCTGGTAACCTATATTCTAGATTCTGACTAAGTGTGCTTACTCTAATTGTTTTAAGATTATACAATATTTCTTTCACTATATTTTTGTATAGCACTTTGAAGTCTTTGGAATAAAGGTACCATAAATTGAATAAAATTACTTCATTCTAAATTCTTCTGAAATATGTGATTTTCTTTTCCATTCTTCCCCCATTAAGTTAATCAAAAATGTATTTCAACAAAAATGTGAGAGTTATGCCAGAACTTGCTCATAAGTTCTGTGCACTCATGTATGGGTCCATAATAGGGCTTGATACACAGTAAGTCCCCAATAAAATAGCTGTCAAATTTTAAAACCTAAAGTAAAATAGCTTCTTTTCAAGAGGAAAGAATTCCTTTTGAACTCAGATTTCTTTTCTATGATAATGCAACAGTTAAGGATTTTGGTGAGAGAAGTGTACGGACCAAGAATTGTTTTAACCAAAGAAATATTAGTTATGTCAGAATACAGCAAAATGAGATTTTAATATTGACAAAGTCTCCGAAATTTGCAACCCACATGTGGTTTTTTGTTGTAATTTAAAAATTGCAAGCATCTAATATTATGGCCTCAAAATATTTTAAGAAAACTGGAGAGCATGACATGACATCCCTTCCATCAGTAACTGAAATATTGACCACACTAAAATTACAAAGACCACACAAGATTTTGAATAGTAAAATTGACATTTGTCTGAAGAGCAATAGAAAACTGCACCCAATGAATTGAGAACTCACTTTCATCTCAAATGGTTAAGAGTGTACTCTCTGGAATCACGTTGTCTTAAGGCTCTGCTACAAGACAGCAGTAAAAGCTTGGGGGAAGCTCCTCATCCCACGTGTCCTATATTTAAAGTGGTGATAATGACAGTACCCAGTTGTGAAGATTAAGTCAGTCAATACACGTGAAGTATCTGACACATAGTAAGAGATTTATAGGTTAGTTATTCCTTTCTACAAGGTTGTAAACTCCATGAGGACAGGGATGCCTGTCGATTTTGCTTACTACTAGATCCTCCAGTGCCTAGAACAGTGACTGGCACATAGTAGACGCTCAAGAAATATTTCTGAATGAATGAATGGATAGAAGTTTTACAAAACTTTACAGGAGGTCATAAAGTAAGTTATAAATAATTTCAAAGAATCTTTACCATGCAGACAATTTTCTCTGAGCACAGTGAAATCATATTAAAAGAAAAATCTTAACAAAAGGAGGAGATGAGGAGACTGTGTTAAGGGTGGGTTGCACATAGAGCTGAAGCTATCTTTGCAATGCTTTATATCAGCAGTTGTGAGGTTAATCCAGATATTTTGTTCATTTTTGTTTGTTGGCAATATTTTGCAGGAACGTTTAAACCCATTGCATGGAGATGTTTATTGCAACGCTGTTTAAAGTACCCAAAAATACTGTCAGTAACTCAAACAATAGAAGTTAGGTAAGCTGAACAATATGTACTTAATGAAAATTTAAACATGATTGTTTTGAAAACTATGGCATCTGAGATATGCCTATAAATAATATCATGTATCATAGGCAAATGGAAAGATGCCTATTACAATGTCATGTCTGAAAGAACATTGAAGTGTGTATGCATATATACATAATTTTATATAAAAACAAAGCACAAATATAAAACTGATGAGAGATTCAGAAAAATTTTACAATAATTCTTTATGTAATTCTTTATGGATGATAAATTGCATTTGAGGTGATATATACATATGTGTTTGTGTGTGCATTATTACTTGAATATTTAAAGATATGATTATTATATCTAGATATAGATATAATATCTACTATATCTACTGTTCTCTATATATGTGTACATCTAGATAGAAATATAGATATATAGAGAAAGCAGATGTTCTCCAGCTGTATGCTTCATATAAATGACAATGTATAATCAAAGACAATGTATAAAGTTAAATATCAAATTCAGCAGATCTGAAACCATCCATGTATGTTACAAGTGGAAGTGCATTTTAGGATTGGTACTAAATTAGCATCATGGTCTAGCCAACATGACATTTCCCTGTCTGAATTGCCTAATTTATCAATGAAAGGCTAAACGAAGGAATTTGGACCTTCAGAGAGAATTCTAGTTTTGTGTACTTGTAAAATATTCCTTAGGTGCTTTTTCCTTCATCTGATTTTTTAAAAAAATTTATTTATTTATTTCTCCTCCCCCCCCCCCCCCGTTGTTTTGCACTCGCTGTCTGCTCTTTGTGTGTTCTTCTGTGTCTGCTTGTCTTCTCTTTAGGTGGCACTGGGAACCGATCCTGGGACCTTCCAGAGTGGGAAAGAGGCACTCAATCTCTTGCACCACCTCAGCTTCCTGGTCTGCTGCATCTCTTATCGCCTCTCTTCTGTGTCTCTTTTTGTTGCATCTTCTTGCTGTGCCAGCTCTCCATGCGGGCCAGCACTCCTGGGCGGGCCAGCTCTCCGCGCAGGCCAGCTCGCCAGGTGGGCCAGCTTGCTTTTCACCAGGAGGCCCCGGGAATCAAACTCTGGACCTCCTATATGGTAGACGGGAGCCCAAACGCTTGAGCCATATTCACTTCCCTGTTCTGATATATTTTGATCAATTTTTAAAAACCAGTCCAAGTGCTTGTCACTACTGCGGTGACAAATGGAATTTATGGTCTCACAGTTTTGGAGGCTAGAAGCCTTGTTTCCAAGGTCATAGCATTCTGACTGGCTGGCAATCCTGGAGTTCCTTGGTTTTCCTGTCCCATGGAGGTGACCTCTCTTCTCTTCTGGGTTCCTATTGACTCGTGGCTTCTAGCTCCTCCCAGTGGCTTTCTCTCCATAAGATTATGTATAAATTGGAGTACAGAATTCAACCTGCCACAATAAGTGAATGCAAATGTATTCATTAATAAAATGATAAAAAACTATTTTCAGTCAACATAGTCATTAAAATTCTCAGACCTTTCAAGCATTTCCTTGAAATGCATGAGCTAATGATTTTTTTACACACTTTCACCACTTCTCCCTCATTTGAAGCATATCATCTTTTGCTAAGTTTGAGTGTAAAAGTGTGAAGTGATTTTAATCAGCTTCATTGTCCTTAAAAAATTGTATTTAAAATCCTTAGTCCAATTTTAAAAATATACTAAAATCTTGGCTAATTTTATCATTTTTGTCTTGTTATATGTTTCTTATAGATGTCGAGCCAGTCAGACTGAATGAGCTGCATGTTTTTCCTTCTGTATTAAGATATTCCCAACATAGTGTATTTTCTTATTTGGTTCTCTTGGAATTCCTTTACTGGTCATAGATTATGTTTTATTCATATTTGAGCTACCCAAAGAACCTAGCATAGTGCCTTAAACAGAGTACACTCTAAATGGTTTCAAAGAATAAATGAAGGGGGAAGCGGCTGTGGCTCAATCAGTGGGGCTCCCGTTTACCATATGGGAGGCCCCGGGTTCGGTTCCCGGGGCCTCCTGGTGAAGGCAAGCCCGCCCGCACGGCGTGGTTAGCTGACCCAGCGAGCACAAGCAGCAAGAGGGGGATAAATGAATAAATAAATAAAAATCTTTAAAAAAAAAAAAAAAAAAAAAGAATAAATGAAGGAAACATGAAGAGATTCCCTAGCTGTTGTCCTTTTAAACTGTCATCACATAATCGCCACTTTCTCGATGTTTCTATGTGTTTTCCACTATCGTCTTCTCTTACATGTTCTTTGTAGATGGCAGGCAATCAAAAGTGCTAAAAAATGTGTTCATTGACTAAATGAAGAACATAGGCATGTAGGATTCATCTCCTCCACCCTTCCCCAAATAATAACTTTTTCTGGAAAGTATTCTATCTTACATAACTTTATATACCACACTATGCCTTGCAATATATCTTGCCTTCAATAAATACTTGCTTTTTTATTTTTTGTCGATGTTATTTTTATTGTATTATTTAATGGCTGCATACTTTCCAGCACATAGATGGATATATTTTGCTTAACTATTCC
The DNA here is from genome assembly GCA_026826555.1 of Tolypeutes matacus. Lineage (NCBI taxonomy): Eukaryota > Metazoa > Chordata > Mammalia > Cingulata > Chlamyphoridae > Tolypeutes > Tolypeutes matacus. The sequence goes on from JAKSZT010053811.1 coordinate 1,769,309, forward strand.
TGTACTATTATTGAGCCTGTTTTGCACTTTTTACTATTTCTTTATACTATTATATAAACAGGAATGAACAGCTTTGTGAAAACAGTTTTTATTCACATATTTTGATACTTTCATTATGGAAAATTTCAATCATATGCAAAAATAAAGAAAATATATAGTGAACTCCCATGTACCCATCACCTAGTTTTAATAATTACCCATTTTTGGCTAACTTTCCAAACATATCCATGTTTCCTGGGTAACTTACTTTTCTATAGATATAGACATACATTCCATACTGGTACAGTCCGATAAAAATATAATGAAAAATACAAATGCAAGGCATATTTGTAATTCACAATATAATGTGACTGTCATTTAAAAATTTCTAGCAGTGATATTAAAAAAGGAAAATAAGCAGGTGAAATTAATTTTAAATTAATTTATTTTTTAAATTATTTTTTATTTTTTTAAAAGATCCTTAGATTACATAAATGTTACACAAAAACTACAGGGATTCCCATGTTCCTCACCTCCCACACCTCCCATAACATCCCACATAAACATCCTTCATTAGAGTGGCACATCACCTGCAATGGATATACACATCCTGGGGCTTTGCCACTAAGCATGGACCATAGTTCACATTGTAGACCATACTCTCTGCCACACAGTTCTGCATGTTATGTGAGGATATAAAATGGCCTATATCTGTCATTGAAATGTCCCTCAGGATGATTCCCAAGTCCCGAAAAAGCCCCTGTATTACAACTGCTTTTCCCTTCCCTGCCCCGAAAGCATCCAGTGGCCACTGGCTCCACCTCACTATTGTAATTTCTTCCATTGCTTGAATCACAATATGTCTACAACAGAAAACCAGTAAGTCCATTCTAGTCCATAGCTCTTCCCCCCATCCTGAAGAGTATGGGATGGTGACGTCCACTACACCTCCAAGTGAGAGAGGGCTTATATCCCATGGGGAAGATGGATGGGATTATCCTGCCTGCAGCTGCAGACTCTCTCCATTCCCTGGGGTGGCCGTTGTCCATCATCATCTCCCTGCCAGCTATTATTTTAATACGTAACCAATGTAAAAATTATTAATGACATATTTTATATTCCTTTTTGGGGCACCACGTCTTTGAAATCTAGTGTGTAGTTTACATGTACAGCACATCTCAACAGGAGCAGCTCAATGTGGCTACCACATTGGAAAATGTAAATATACCCAAGAAACAGGGTTGTTTTGAAGCAAACCCCAGATATTATATCAATGTATCCATAAATATTAAAGTACAGATCTCTAACAAGAAGTTTCAAGTTATATAAAAAAAAGATTCCTTGGAATAAATTTCTAGATATAAGATTGCTGGTTTGAACAATATGGTCATTTAAAACCTTGCAGCTGATTACAAAATAATTTTTCAGAAAGTTTATGCCAATTTACACTCTTATGCAGAATGTGTGCTGGAGACCACATCACTCCATAGAGTGTATTTTGATCCATGACAATGATTTTGAAATTTAAAGAAAGACAATTTTGCTGCAAAAGAACAATGTACTACAATAAAGCATCCCATATGGCTGACCATTTTTTAATCATTTATGTGCATTGATAGGACATTACATTAATATAATGTTCTTTGCCATTAAGCAAATAAAAATACTTCAACAGTTAAAGTTTTTTTTTAAAGTTATTTTCTGAAGGAAAAGGCAATGTCAGCGTAAATGGTAGTGTAGGGAACTCAGGAATCAGTTCTTTCTCATGAAAACTGATTAACTTCTGCTTTTGCCTTCATAATTCTGTGTGGTGTGAGGTAGAGGGGTCTGAGTTGTGGGCCCGTGTTGGCTTACACATATATATTGGAGTATTCAGATGTCTTTGCATGTGCCTAGTAGAGGATCCGGAGATTCTCCAACAGCGCCCTCCAGAGTATGTATTCGTTTTCTATTCCTGCGTAACAAATCACCATAAACTCAGAGGCTTAAAACAACACCCTTTTATTATCTCACAGTCTCCGTGGGTGAGGAGTCCAGTCACAACTGAGCTGGGTCCTCTGCTCAGAGTCCCTCAGGACTACAAGTAAGATGTTGGACGAGATGGAGGTCTCATCTGAGGCCTGGGGGCCTCTTTCCAGCTCACATGGCGGTTGGCAGAATTCATTTGCCCCTGTGGGACTCATGGCGAATGCTTGCACAAGGCCAGCAGGAGAATCTCTGAGCTCAGGGAACATCTGATTTGGTCAGGCCCATCCAGGGTGATTTCCCTTCTAAATAAGTCATAGTCAAACAGCTTAGGGACCTTCACCTTTCTACATCTTCATATCAGCAAAATCCCGCATTACATAACCTAACCATGCATGTGCCATCCATCATGGGCACGGACCCTGCCCACACTCCAAGGGAGGTCATCGTACAGGACGGGCACTCCAGAGAGCAGGAATCTTAGAATCCTGCTCACCACCACCGGTAGGACTGGGCGAAGGAAAGAGCAGAATTACCCCCTTATCTGCTTCTGTATCACTGTGTTTTGTCCTGTGAGCCCTTGTTGGTTTTCCCATGAAAGCCAAGTCAAGATGAGTGTTGTGTGCTCATCCACGTACCTGGGAGTTAGGGGGCCACTAAGGAGCCAGTGAGGGGTGCTGGGCAGCGGATCGGGACGCTTTGAAGCACTCGTTGCCACCTTCCCCACCTCTTTCTGTCTCAGCCTCTCACACGCTGACTCATTCCTTCTCTGGGCACACCTACTAGAGACCTGGCTGCTCTCGATTTCTGTCTGTTCTGTTCACATGGTGTCAGGCACACAGGACAGCAAGAGCCAACCGTTTGGAGCAGTTGATTTAGAGTAATCAAGCCCCATAGGCTCAAAACCATAGCGTTGACGTCTTGGGAACTATTCTAAATGATCACGGGTGTTTCTACTCCAGTTGCTCCTAATCCCTCTTTAAATCTGTCCCGTCTGCTGTCCTGAGACATGTGGCCACTTGTTCAGAAGTTCAGGTTTGGGTAGTTGTGCTAGGTGATGCTAAAGGTGTGCCCAAGAGTCCACAGCCATGTAAACCAGGGCCCTCAGGTGGCATCAGCCACGAGCTACTTAGTCTTTCCATTGCCAGGATGTCGATGACTTTTGGTGGTGGCGCTTTATACAGGTCCCACAGCACTCCACCGAAACAGAAATTGTATCCCAGGGCACATGCCTGCTGGCCACTGCCTCCTGGCCTCCATGATATTCCGGTCCAACCAGTGCAAGTTAGGGTGCTGGAAGAAGACAGAGGGGAGGCCACATAGCAGAGTGGCTAAGAGCACAGGCTCCGGAGCCGGGCTTCAGTTGCAGTGTCTCCCCTTGAGAGCTGTGTGGCCTGTGGCCGATAACTGAACAGCTCTGGGCCCAGGCCTGGTCGCCTGCGGACTGGAAAGGGTGAGAGGACGTACCCGGGAGGGCTGCCGTGAGAAGCGATTGAGTAGATACAAGCCAGGTGCTCAGAGCGAGGCCCCATACAAAGCCAGGGCCGGGTCAGTGTTGGCAATCATCATTTCATTGTCCTATTCTTGTGGCCACCGCTAGTTGTTCCAGTCCCTGTGGCCGCCTAAGAAATCACCCCCAAGTCTCAGCGGCTTGAACAACCTTTTCACTGTGCCCGCCTATTCTGTGGGTGAGGAATTGAGACAGGGGACAGTGTGGACGGGTTATCTGGGCTCCCAGACGTCTGGGGCCTCGGCTGGGACTCCCACGCCTGTGGGACGCACTCGTCCGAGGGCCCATTCGCTCACGTCTGCTCCCGGGCTGCCGACGCCAAGGCTGGGTGCCACATGGCCTCTCCAGAAGCTTGGCTTCCTCACCGCATGGCGGCCTCAGTGGGAACCTTTCCAGGGAGGATCCCAGGGCAAGTGCTCCAGCCAGCAAGCCAGAAGCTGCAGTGCCTGTTATGGCTCAGCCTTGGAGTCACAAGGCGTCACGTTGGCTGTACTTCACCCCAGAAGCCCTCACAGGCACTTATGGGCTCGTGTTCAAGGAGAGGAGACACGATCCCCCGTCTCCTAGGAGTCAGTCAAGGCTGTGCTGTAGAAGGGCATGTGCGATGGGGCCATGGCTGGAAAAAGCGCTCTGCCACACTTTTGTTATGATTTTTATGTGTATATGCCTCGAAATCCTGGTGAACATGTTCTCACTTTTTCTAGGAATGTTCTTTTTTCAGTTAGCAAGGAAGTCTGTGACTTGGAAACTCTGTTGACACACCATGAGCCACAGTTGAGATTTGAACAGGCACAGATCTTTTCTTAAAAGCATTGTGATTTGAGGAGAGTGGATGTAGCTCAAGTGGTTGAGCACTCGCTTCCCAGTAGGAGGTCCTGATTTCAATCCCTGGTACCTCCTAACAAACAAACAGCAAAGGCAAAAACCCACTCTCATTGGGGAGCAGATGCAGCTCAGTGGTCGAGCGTCTGCTTCCATGTACGATGTCCTGGGTCAAGCCTCAGTACCTCCTAAAGGAAAAAAAGGCTTAGTGATTTGTGCTTCCAAATCCTACCTTGCTCACTACTGCCACCTGGTGACAGTCATCCCTAATGTCAGATTTTATTCTTTGTGAAGTGAATTCAACCTCTGTATTTGGATGCAACCAATAATCAGAATCCCATCACTGTTCTGAGCCTCCATTTCCTCATCTATAAAATGGGAATAGTAACAGAATCTCCTTTTCAGGGTGGTTTTGGAAATTAAATGATTAAGTACATATACTCACTCAAAAAAGTGCCCAGGACGAATAACCATCGTTTATGCCTGGAATAGATGCCTGTGGTCAAAATTTGAGGGGCAGGTTTGGTTTCCGAGGAGTCTTGCAAGACATATTATAGTGTGATTGAGAATTATATCTGCATACAAACGAACTTTTGCTACAAGGTGCAGCCAGGGACTTGAACCTGGGAGTCACTCAGGTGTGAGGTGGAGAGCCAGGGCAAGCTGGGAGTGTTCTAGAGCAAGAGAATGGCATTTGAGGAGACCTGGGCAAGAGACCATGGCTGATTAAGGA
>JAKSZT010053811.1:1779317-1799491 GCA_026826555.1 Tolypeutes matacus
AAGGCAGAGCCAGGAGGAGTCGTGGATGAACAGATGCGGGGTTGAGAATAATCAAGGATGACACAGAGAAATTCGGCCTGAGCGACAGGAATGATGGAGTTGCCAGATACTGTAATGGGAAGACAAGGAGAAGGTTTAGAAGTATGGTGGTTTGAAACTGTCTGTACCCCAGAATATCAGAAAATGCTTAAGCAGATACCATAAAGTGGGTTGGCTTTTAACAATGGGAATTTGCTAACTTATAAGCTTACAGTTTTGAGGCTAAGAAAAATGCCCAAATCATGGCATCATCAGGCAATGCTTTCTCCCCAGAGACTGACTGCTGGTGATCCTGGACTCCTCTGTCACATGGCAAGGCACATGGTGGTATTTGCAGGTCTTTCCCTTCTTTTCCAGGTTTCGTTTCTTTAGGCTTCTTGCTTGCGTGGCTTTCCCTCTCTTTGTCTGAATTTCATTCTCTTATAAATGACTCCAGTAAGAGGATTAAGACCTACCCTGGGCCACACCTTAACTGAAGTAACCTCATCAAAAGGTCCTACTTACAAGAGGTTTACTCTCACAGGAATGGAGTAGCTTTAAGAACATACTTTTCTGGGGTACATACAGCCTCAAACCATCACATTCTGCCCTCTGGACCACCCAAAAGACATGGTCTTTCCATATGCAAAATATATTCATTCCATCACAATATCACAAAAGTCTTAAGTCATTTCAGTAACACTGTTAAGTACAAAGTCTCATCAAAATCAGTTATAGGTGTGGTCTGCCCTGGGGCACAATTACTCTCAGGTTGTGGACCTATGAAACTCAGAGAACAAGTTATCTGCTTCGAATATACAAAGGAAGGACAGTCGTAGGATGAACATTCCCATTTCAGTATGGAGAAATTGGAAGGAAAACAGGGTCTTGGGTCGCAAACAATTTTGAAACCCTGCAGGGCATGCTCCATTAGATTTCAAGGTCTGAGAGTCATCTACGGAACAATGCTTTGTCCTCAGGACCTGAAGGAGCAGCAGCCCCACCCTTTCCAAGGGCTTGAGCTGCAGCCTTGCTCTCCCCAAACAATGAGTTGAAGGCTCCAACATCTTCAAGCATTGGGATGACGGCCAGGTCCTCGGCTCCACCCTTGTCAAACATGGGGCGGTGGACAGGACTCCAGGCTCTACCACCCTCAGGTATTGGGAGAACTGTCAGACTTTCGGCTCCACCCTCCTCAAGCATTGGGGTGGCATCCAGCCTCTCCACAATCCCCCAGTCATCTGAGAAACCTGGGGGTAGTAACACTCTTCCTGAACAACAGGATGGAAGGCCCTCCTTCCTCAAGTACCAGGGCGTACTCACCCTTTCCACACACATGGATGTGTCTGCTCTCTTGGCCCGAGAGGATGGCTTCAGTCCAGACCTCAGCTTCCATGGCTGTGCCTTTGAAGTCATTTTTCCTTCAATCTGCCCCATTTCTGTCCCTTTTAGTCCAGGCTGGCAGTGGTTCTGTTCATACAGATCTTGCCAAAAACTTGTCAGTTTCCTTGTAGTACACAGGGGTTCAAGCCATAAGACAGTAGGACTTTCCAGAGATCCTTCCTGGGTAACTGCATTTCCAATCCTCACTTGCACTGAAATGGCTGACTGGTCCCACGTTCAGTTAAACCCTCACATGGAGCACTATTCTCTGGGGACTCATTTTCTGGAAGCTCAGAATTTTCCAAGCCGTCGGTCTCTGGTTTCTTTGTGCCCAGGAGTTCGGTTCTCAGCTTATCCCTTTCTTCTCACATTTTACTATAAGCTGCAAGGAGGAGCCAGGCTACACTTTCCACGTTTAGTTTGGGAATCTGCTCAGCTAAATATCCAAGCTCATCACTTTCAAATTCTGCCTTCCATCCAACACCAGGACTCAATTTTGCCAAGTTCTCTGCCACTTTAAGACAAGGGGCGCCTTTCTTCCGGTTTGCAATGACACATTCATCATTTCTGTCTAAGGCGTCATTGGAAGTACCTTTAGTGTCCATATTTCTACCAACAGTCTCTTCAAAGCAGTCTAGGCCTTTTCTATCGATTCTAATGGGAATACTATTCTTTTGAGCTACGGTTGCTGGGTTGCTATTGGACCATGGAACGTTAAGTGACCACGTGCTAGAATTATCTGGGTATTTATCTTATCCACCAGGCCTCAGCTTGGTCCTTAACATCAGCATCCATCCTCAGTTGAAGTGGTATATAAGATATTAGGCTCAACCACATTCCGAGGCACCAATAAGTAGCACGAACAGGTTGCTCATCCTTCCTCCTCCTGATAAGATGTCATTTCTTCCTCATCCTACACTTATGGCCCCGTGGTGAGTTCCCTCTAGTCAGTGGATAGAAGAGAAAATAATTTTAATCTGCTTTGCAGATGGATTGGCATGGTATACTGATACTTGTTTGAAGTGGTCTGCTGTAGCATTACATTCCCGTGCAGAAGTGGACCTGGAAGACTGTGGCAAGGGGAATTCTCTCTGTGGGCACCACTTCGATCAATGTATCTTATTGTTCCTTTTGTATGGCAGGAGATGGCTAGAAGTGGAAATCTGCTCTGGTTACTGGAAAGTGTACAATAGTTTGATCAAATGGTCAGGCCTTGGAAGGGACAAGACTGGAGGCTTGCTAACAAGGTCTGGCTGACTGCAGAGCCCGACCTACGGTGCCATTCCTCTGGGGAGCGAGTCAGCTACCTGGTGGAGGGTTGATTATATTGAGCCCCTTCCCTTATGCAGGGGACAGCATTTGTTTTACAATCTCTGCAAAAGACACTGTTTTTCTGTATGCGCACCTGCCTTCCCCAACTGGCATCGTTTTGCCAGCAATACTATCCATAGACTTACTAAAAAGCCTTTTTCTCCACCATAGTATCCCCAAAAATAGGCTTTCCTGAGCCGCTGTTTGAGAACTTCACCTGACTTTTGGGGGAAGCTTGAGCATTCGAAACGGCAAGCCAAAGGAGGGTTGTTATGTTGGCTGGCGCAATTGATCCCGAGTACCCAGAGGAAAGAGAATTGCTGCTACATAGTGGGGTCAGAGAAAAGTATTTCTGTGACCCACAGAATTTTCAGGGGTGCCTGCTAGAACTGCTATGTACAGTGGCAAATTTTAGTGGAAGATAACAGCAACCCCTTATGGACAGGATCAGCAAGGGCTCAGATCCCTGGGGCATGAACTCTTGGGTCATCCCATCAAATAAAGGAGCATGATCAGCTGAGCTGTTTGGGTGAGGCCAAGGGGAACGTGACATATATAGTAGAAGTAAGAAGCCAAAAAACATCCACTCTGGCCTGATGTCTCACTGCAGAAATGAGTACTGTCGTAGTGATGTTTACTTCACTTCTTTGTTATTTTATGATTATTTTTATGTGTACTTGCTGGACAGAGCCAATTGTTCACATATCGTCCCGACTCCATGTTCAGTGCTGTCTTGGAGGTAGCTTGAAATTGGCTGTGGTGGAGCCATGAACATCATGGAAATCAGCAAATGCTATCAATCAGGGCTCATCCTCACCCCTTCCCGAGAGTCCAGCACACCAGTAGGTCCAAGGCACCTTTTAAAAATAGCCAGTGCAGATCTAGCAGGTCTGCTGTGGCTCTGGAGCCAATACTTACAGAGGAAACTTCCTGATACCTGGATCAAGATAGGACAGTGTGTTCCGGGAACCCATGCTAGAGTCAGCAGCTTCCTGATTCTCTGCTTTCCTCTTGTGGCCCACCTCCCTTAGCAGGTCAGTTCTGTGGGGTTCTGGGAGTTGTTCCCAGAACCTCAAACTATATTCCATTCTTTGTAGCTCTTTAAATGATATTTTATGCACCTTGCTCTCTGTGTTAAACTATTCAGAGAGGTTTATGTTATGTGAAAATGAACCCTGACTGATACGTGTGAAGATATCTGCATACACAAACACGCACACACATACATATACATGGTATCAGCAGGAAAGACATGGCATATTCACAAGTACTGGATTGAAGAGTTTAGAGGAAAAAAGACTATGCACAGGGATGTATGTGAAAGGGACCAGTAAGCATCGGTGGGCTGACTCTTACCCGCTCATCAGAGCTGGATTGGAAAGTGTCAGAAAGTTTGTGAGTTGGTCGTTAAATGCAGTCGTTATTGAAATGGCAACTGCATAACCTTACAATCAGACTTTATTAAAACAAGGTTAGTAAATATTCGAACCTGATCATTTTCTAGTTGTTTTTACTACGCTTTACTGTTACCTGTGCTCTGGGCTTTATGTACATCTACTGTGCGTGTATGGTTGAAATACTGTCTGATGGTACAGACTGAGCGCTGAGAGCTTGATGCCTGAACACTCCCAGGTCCGTGCAAGCTCATCTTTCGGAGAAGCTGTTGGCTTTGCACCCTGAACTTGCAAGGGCTCCCTAGTGCCTCCAGGATCAAGGCCAAGCTCGTTACCCTGGCCCTGGGTCCCCAGGCGCTCCTCCTCTCGGCCCTCATCAACCCAGCAATTTCTGCAGGCCCTGGCCTCGCCCTGCTGTGCCTCGTCCGACCTCGCCCTTGTGGGGCGGTCCCACAGCCCCGCCCTGGTCCCTGCCTCGCCCACGCGCCCTGTGGTCTGCAGGTCTGTGACGTCGCCCCTCGCGCCCGCGGCCGTCACCGGGCGACTGGTCAGGCGGGTGTTGGCACCGCGCGAGCCCGCGGCAGGTTTGGCGGGAACTGGTCACGTGCCCTCCGCCTGGGCAGGAGCCTGTTTGCGCAGGCGCACTAGAGCCCGCGCCGCCCCGGGCGGTATGGGGCGGAGCTTGGGGAGGGCGGCTCAGTCCCACCGAGGCGGACGGAGAGGAGAGACGTGTTCCCTTAGGGCTCGCAGAGGTAGGCGGGACAGCGGAGGCCATGCAGGCCGGAGACGAAGACGCGGCCGGTGGCGCAGGTGGCCAGGGTGGTCCTGGAGGCCCCGGACGCCCCGATCGCCAGGATGGCCCCGGAGGACCTGGCGGCCCTGGTGGCCCTCGTGGCTCCGCTAGCGCGGGAGTGGTGGGCGCTGCGGGTGGAAGCGCTGGCCCGGTCGCGCGAGCACATCGTGCTCCAGCGGCGGGTGGCCCGCGAAGCCAGCTACACGAATTGTATCCTTTACGGGGGTCCCTTCAGAAGGGCTGCGGAGAGGGAGCGATGGCGCTGGGGCGGAGGTAGGGCGGGGTGAACGGGGCAGCCGGGAGGTACAGAAAGCCGATCAGGGCCGGATGGGGGCGGCTGGAAGGGCCTGACTGGAGGGAGGCGGGCGGGAGGATGAAGGCCCGAGTGGGGAGCGGGAGAAGGCGAGGCCTGGGAGACAGCGGGGCGGGGGGAGGCGTCGATGACCCAAGGGTTGAACCGAGGGAGTGGGCGGGGAGATGGGCCAGGGTGTCATGTCGCCACAGAGCTGAGGTGTGTGGAAGGCTGGCCTAGGAGCACAAGGAGGCCCGGGGCCCAGGCAAAGTCGGTACTGGCTGGTGCCTTAACCAGATCTCCTCCAGCACCCTCCGAGTGCCTTTCCCGTCCTCCATGGAGGCCGAGATTGCCCGCAGGTCCCTGACCCCATTTGAAGGACCTCACCTGCAGGCGATTCAGAGGGAGCTCACTGTGACCGGCAGCCTCCTGGTGGTGTCAGTTCTAGGAGGGGCCTGGGCTGGCCATGGGAGGGGTGGCGGATGGGATCGGGGTGGGGGAGTGGCAGCCTGGTGCAGGGCCAGTCTCGCGCCAAGGATGACTCTAATGGAGACCGAGAGACACCTAAATGTTAGTTCTAAAGAGAGGGCATGGTGCACCAGGCCTAGGCTAGAATTTACACTTCGGATTTGATTTTCTACACACCCCCCCCCCGCCCTTTTTTTTTTTTAGCAGATGGATTGCTGAAGACCCTGGGCAACTCCGCACTTCTTTCACCTCCTTTCTGGAGCAGCTTTTCCTGGTGGTGCGGACCATGCAGCGCTTTGGGCCCCTGTTTCCCACTAAGTGTCACCCGGGAAAGGGGGCCTGAAGCCTAACCTTGTGTTGCTTCCCAGGCAATGCTTCCTTCTCTAGGGCATTGATTCCTGGAGGCCTGGCCACTTTATTTCTGGAGTCTAATGTGTTTTTTTTTTTTGCCTGTGTTAGCTGTTGGACGCTCCTTTTGTTTCCCAGTTGCAGGAAGAGGGGCAGGCTTAACTGTTTGTTACCACAGAAAATAAAATTGAGTTACTCTTCCATGTCTGAGTTTCTTTTCAGCTACTGCTCACCCAAATTTTCTTCCCTTTTTCCTTGGATTGGAGGGGAGGTTCTGCGATTCAGATATTCAGGGTGGTAAAAGGTAATTAAGACAATTGAGGATATGTAAGGAAATGAAAATCAATTGTGTCCTGACATTCAACATTAACTACACTCAACATTTTGAAACATCTTAATTTTATAATTGTATTAATACATTAAATGTATAACAATAATAGATAATGTTTACTGTTTTGAAAGTTTAAGGATTAAATTTTTCCCTGCATTTTTTTCCATTTAGTTTATGGCTTTTCCTCTTGCCAAAATTTTTAAAAAAACATTGAATGGAGGTATAAAGATGCATTATAAGGTAATTATTGAATACTTTAAATAGTCTTCAATTTTTTCCTTATAGGTAATGATTGAATTGAATTCTTGTATATAGGTCTTTCCATGAATGGTTATTTTCTTAAGATAGATTCTGAAAGGTAGACTTACTGAGTTAAACATTTACATTTCTATTTACTTATTTATTTAGTGTGCTTTTTAAAATTGAGGTGAAATTCACCTAACATAAAATTAACTCTTCTAAAGTGAACAGTTAAGTGGCATTTAATCAGCTAACAGCGTTGTGAATGTCCCAAATGCCTTCATCATCCCAAAATAGAAAGCCTGTACCCTTTAAGCAGTAAGCAGTTATTCCCCAGCCACACACCAGCCCCTGCCACCCCCGATCGGACATCCACCAATCCGCTTTTTTTCTCTATGGATTTACCTATTCTGGGTATATCAGATAAATGGAATCACGCAATTGGTGACTTCTTTCACTTAGCATGTTTTCGAGGTTCGTCTGCCCTATAGCATTTATTCTTTTATAAGCCTGAATAATACTCCATTGTATGTGTATATACCAGTTTGGTTATCTGTTAATCTGTTGATAGACATTTGGGTTGTTTCAACCTTTTGGTTACTGTGACTTATGCTGCTATGAACCTGTGTGTACATGTATTTGTTTGAGTGGCTGTTTTCAATTCTTTTAGGTATATGTCGAGGAGTGTTGCTGAATCATATGGTAATTGTATGAGTAACTTTCTTTTTTTTACCGGGAGGTACTGGGGATCGAACCCCGGTCTCTCCATATGGTAGACGGACGCCGAACCTTTTGAGCCACATCCGTTTCCCTATGAGTAACTTTTTTGAGGAACCCCCAAACTGTTTTTACAGTGACTGAACTATTTTACATTCCCACCAGCAAAGCAGAAGTTTTTGATAACTGATTCAATCTCTAGCTATTATAGGTCTGATCAGACTTTCTTTTTCAGTCAGTTTTGGTAGTTTGTGTGTTTCTAGGGATTTGTCCTTTTTATCTAGGTTATCTAATTTGTTGGTGTACAGTTATTCACACTATTCTCTTACAGTCCTTTTTATTCCTCTAAGTCTGGTAGTGATGCCCCACTTTCATTTCTGATTTTAGTTAGTTTCTTTTTCTTTTTTTCCTTAGTTAGACGAAAAGTTGTCAATTTTTGCTTATCTTTGCAAATAATCAACTTTTGGTTTTGTTGATTTTCTCCATTGTTTTCCTATTTCCTATTTCATTAATCTCTGCTCTAACCTTTACTATTTTTCTCTTTCTGATAATTTTGAATTCGTTTGCTCTTCTTTTACTGGTTCCTTAATGTGTAAAATTAGGTTTCTGATTTGAGATTGTTCTCTTAATGTAGATGTTTACAGCTATAAATTTCCCTATGAGCACTGCTGAGCACATCTCATAAGTTTTGCTGTGGTATGTTTTCATTTTCATTTGTCTCAAGTTATTTTCTAATTTCCCTCACAACTTCTTTTCTGACCCAATTGGTTGTTTAAAAGTGTGTTGTTTAATTTTCAGATATTTGTGAATTTTTGTTTTTCTTCTATTACTGATACCTAGCACCATCCCATTGTGCTTGGAGAAGATACTTTGTATGATTTCAGTTCTACATAAATAAAGTAAATTTATTGAGAATTTATTTTGGCCTAACATATTGTCTATTCTGGAGAATGCTTCATGAGTACTTCAGAATGTGTAATCTGCTATTGTTGGGTAGGGTGTTCTAGAGTCCTTTATTTTATCTTGAAGGATTCCCTTTAGCATTTCTTGTAGTGCAGGTCTACTAGTGACAAACTCCCTTAGGTTTTGTTTCCCTTGTAAATCTCAGTTTCTTTTTCATTCTTGAAGGATAGCTATGCCAGGTATAGAATTCATGATTGACAATTTCTCTCAACACTTTAAACATGTCATCTCACTGTCTTCTGGACTCCATGGTTTATTATGAGAAATCAGCTGTTAATCTTATTAAGGATCATTTGTACATGACAAAGTTACTTCCTTTTTGCTGCTTTCAAAATTTTCTCTTTGTCTTTGGCCTTTGACAGTTTCATTATAACGTGTTAGTGTGGATTTTTGAGCTTATTCTTCTTGAAATTTGTTAAGCTTCCTGGATCTATGGATTCACGTCTTTTATTAAATGTGAGAAGTTTTCAGCCATTATATCTTCGAATATTCTTTCTTGTCTTTTTTTTTTCTCTTTTTTTTTGATTTTATTGTTTCTAGTGTGTGTGTGTGTGTGTGTGTTTAATTTCTGTGTCTTTTTTCGAATATTCTTAATGCCCTTTCTCTCCTCTCCTACTGGGACTTCCTTTAGGCACATGTTGGTATGTTTGATGGTGTTCTAAAATTTCTCCTTTTAATAAAATTCACATGTATAATTCAGTGCTGTTAATTATATTCACAATGTCATTTCCAAAACTTTACTATCAACCCAAATAGGAACTCTGCACAAATTAAGTATTTGGCTCTTATTCATAATTTTTTTTACCTCTTTATTGACATTGTCTTTTTGTTGAGACATAGTTCTCCTGGTTTCCTTTAGTTCTTTGTGCATCATTTCCTTTAGCTCTTTATGTATATTTAAGCCAGTTGATTTAAAGTGTTTAACTAATAAGTCCAATCTGCTTCCCCAGGGACTCTTTCTGTTAAGACTCAGACCAGAACAGTAAACATGAGAAAAAAAGAACATGCAAAAGGTTCTCTGAGTAATGGGCAGTGGGGAGCAAGATTAGCGAGATCTAAACATGCCCTTGTACAAAAGCTAAACGGGACTTCAAGCCTCACAATCAATTACAGAAGACAAAATAAGTGCTCTGTTCCAGTTTACCCTGTGGGAGTACAAAGATGGAGCTGTGAGCAGAGGTGTTTCATGTTAAAGGTTAGCCAATAGGGCTGGATCCTCCCCTTTGCTTTCTCCTGAAAAAAAATGGGTGGCTTTACAATTTGGACAAGCTGAGTCATTTGCTTTCCAAGGAGTTCACTAATACCATCAACTCACACCTGCAGTGTAGTCCTTTTTCATCCACTTCAAATTGGTTAGTTTACCATCTGGAAACGAGTCTCTGACATGTTTCAACAAAAATATCACCTTTCTTTCTGATAAGGCTGATTTGGAAGAACGCGGCTTAGGTGGGAAGGCCAAGCGGACTTGCTAACTCCCTATCACCCACCTAGACCTTGGATAGCTCACCTAAAGGAAAGGTTGGGGCTTAAGACAGACACATTTATGCAGGTTGTTGCCTTCCACTTTCAGATTCATTCTTTGTCATGATCTCCCGCACTCTTTGCCACACACTCTGTCACACAATTTTTCATATCACCATCAAATTGTTTCTGTCCACTCACTCTTACACACTTCCTGTCACACGCAAGCTCCTGGTCAGATGGTTTGCCTGTTGCGCTCTCCAACACTATCACACTATCTTTGTCATAGTCTTTTTTTCAGGCTATGTCTGTCACACTGTCATACATTGTCTCTGTCATCTCTTTACCAAATTATGCCTGTTGTACTCTTCCTCTTTCACACTCTTCCTATCACACCCTCACACCTTGTCCTTTTGTTTTTTTTGGTCAGATTCATTCCCTGTCATACTTTTAAACGCTATCATACTATTTTTTTCACAATCTTTTTCAGATCATGTCTGTTACCCACTTCACACACACACGCTCATTATCTTTTAATCTAATTCTGTCACAATCTCTTTCACACACTGTCATGTCACACAGTCAGACCAAGATATCCTGGTCAGATTTCTTGCCTGTCACAATCTCTCCTTCATAATTTATATGTCACACTCTCAAATTCAGTGTCTGTACTGTTTTCCTATCAGACTCCATCTCTGTCACTCTTTTTCACCTTCATACTCTCTATTACACTGTCTTTTACACTCTTTCCCTGTCACATCCTCTCATACATTCTCTTTCACACTCACTTTTTGTTCCTCTCTTGCAGTCTGATCCATTTTCTGTCACAATTTCTCTGCGTCACCTTATCTCTGTCACATACACTATTACACTGTCTCTCTCAAACCCCCTCAGTCACCCTCTCTCAGTCAAACCTTAGCTTTGCCAGACTCTATCTCTGCTATTGTTTCTGTCTTAAACTCAATTTTTGTCGCATGTTCTTTCTCATGCTCACTGTATGCTACTCTTTTGGTCTGGTTCTTTCCTTGTCATACACTCTTATGTTTTTTCCTGTCACACACTCTGTCATTCTCTCTGCATCACATTTTCTTTCTGTAACACTGTCACCATCTCTCTGTAACGCTCCAATTCAATCTCTCCCTCTTTCTGTCATATCCTATTCTTGCTAGATTATATCTCTGTCAAAATTTCACCTTATTTCCTTCCCTATCCATTAAATTTTCTCTCAGTCTCCCTCTTTCATTTTCTCTTCCACTCCCACATTTCCTGTTTCACTTTTTTGTTCAGTCACTCCCTGTCACACTATCACACACACTCTGTCACACTCCCTGTTAAACTCTCTGTCACACACTATTTGTATCACACTTTGTCTCATATTCACTCAGTCACACTGTCTTTCACACTGTCCCTGATACATCTTGTCACCACACTGTCTCTTTCACACTCATTCACTTATACTCTTGTTGTCTGATCCACTTTCTGGAGTAATTTCCCTATGTCACATAATCTCTCTGTCACCTCCCTGTTACAGTGTCTTTCTCAATCTCACTGTAAGACACTCTGTCACACTCAATTTGTTTCAGTCTGTCACACCTCAATCTTATTCTGTGTTACTCTATCAGATTCATTCTTTCACACACACACTCAGATTCACTGTGATACACTAATGGCTGTCATATTAATTATGTCACACACTGTTATATTCCTATGCCACTCTATCGTCTCAATCACACTCTGTCACACCCTATCTCTGTTAGACCATATTTCTGTCACACACTGTGTCACACAGTCTCTCTGTCACTGTCTCTGCATCAAACTCTCTGTCACACTGTCTCTAACTTTCTCAGTCACATCCTCATTCTCTGTCACACTCTTTTGGTCAGAAACATTCCTGGTCACACTCTCACACACTGTCACACTCCCTCTCTGTTTCATTATCTGTGAAGCTCATTGTCATACTTTCTGTCTCACCCTCTCTGTTAGACTTATTTCTGTCACTCCCTCTCTCTGTCATTGTCCATTGCCATTGGCATGTTCCCTTACAGATGCACCATTGAGGCAGAACCTGACCCTAGAGCCTGATGGAGGCACTATAATCATCATGGCTTTTGAGAAATGCAGAAAACAAAAAGTTTCTTAGATAACGGTGGGCTAGAGGTGGGATCAGAACGTACGCAGGGAGACCCCATTCCCACACTTGTCAGCTTCATGTCCTATAGAGAGTCCCCTCAGCAGAGACCAGGATGTACATCCTCAATTACTGATGACTCCTGAAAGAACAGGGATAATCTTTTTAGAGTGTCTCAAAGAAAAGGGCAGCAATGCAGCTTCTAAGTGTGTGGAGAATTTAGGGATGAAGGACTGGAGTGAACCGGGACAAGGGAGAAAGAACATCTGATTGTAAGTCAGGATACTTGGGGTTTATTCCTGACTATCGCACCACTGGCTAAAGCTTGCAATTGAAAAACATAACCTCCCTTGGACTCAGTTTTCCAGTCTGCAAAATGGGGATAATGACAACAACCCACCCATATCCATCATGTTGCAGGACAGGCCTGTCTTGTGGCTGGAGTTAGGACTTAAGGAGCAATGGGGCAGTGGGGGCAGAGACCCCTAGGGAGAGGTGCTGAGGGTGAGTGCTGGAATTTGGGGCAGGACAGGCAGGTCCAGTGCCCCCCAGAGACCAGGCTTTCATCACTTATCACCTCAGCTCCACTGTAGGAATAGGTGGAGCTAAAAATAATGAAAGGAGCTGAGAGTGGGTTAGCCCTGTCCTTCCACCCCTAGACACCTGCCATCTGTCCTATCCTGCCCTGCTCTAAGGTGCCGACTTTTCTATTTAAGTAGGCAGCTTTAAACTGTTCTGGGGCAAGGGATACGAGTCACCTCCAAAAAGAACATAGCAGAAAGCAGGGTGCAAGGGGCAGGCAACACTCACTCCCCTTCACCCCCACTTCCTGCCACAGTGGGATCATCACATCAGAAGGGTTAGGGCATCTGCAGAAGATGATGAACCTGAAGCTCTGGGAGTTTAGGAGACTTACTCAGGGTCTCAGTGGTTACTGGCAGGGTGAGAATGAAACCTCATCATCTGATTCAGCTCAATGCTCTTGCCACTCGGCTATAAGTCTAACTGAGGAATCTCTGGACTTAGGAGCTCTTTCAGATGAACACAAAGGGAAGGAGCAGCAACTAGTCGAAACAGATTCAGAAGCTCAGAGCTAAAAGGGCATCATGGACCAGGTGGGAAAACTGAGGCCCAGGGGCTAGAGGACTTGGTGCACAGAGCATCTTGGTGGCAGAGCTTGGTCAAGGCCCAGCCATCCCACCACCCAGGGCTCTGCTCTGTCCATTATGCCACATGCTTCAGGTATTAGTAGGACCTGATGCGAGCCAGCTCAAGTGGTGCAAATTCCAGAGAAGTGAGGAATGGATAAGTATAGCGCACTCAACCCAGGGCCTGGCACAAAGGAAGCACATGAGTCCAGCTTATAGACAGAGGCTTGCTCTTCCTGACTGGAGCTCCCCTCTACCTTCTTCCCATCACTGGCCACTTGGTACTCACCAGCCTCCTTGCCCCATTGCACTCTGCTGCTCACAAAGCTCACGTGCCCTCAGGACCTTTGCATATGCCATTTTTGTCTCCCACATGGTTCTTTCCCTCTCTTCCTTGAAGTCTCTGCTCAAATTCCCCCTAACAATAGGTTTTCTCTATAGAAAATAGTAATCCTCCCACCCCAACCTTGCTATACTGTTCACCATCTGGCTCAATATAAACTTACTGATTTATTACTTGTCTGTCTCCTCCCACTAGAATGTCACCTCCATGAGCAGGGCTTTTTGTCTGCTTTGTTCACTCTAGTATCCCCAGTGCCTGGAATAATGTTTGACATATAGACCTTCTCAGTAAATATTAGCTGAAGAAATGAATGACAGCCGGTTCAGGGCACTGCAGGGAACATGGACTGCTTACTCAGTCCTGTGTGCCAAAGCCTGTCTCTCTAGCACCTTGCCATTCTTTTTTTTCATTTTATATTTATTAGTTTTTATTTATAAACACCTGCAATTCAATAATAAGAAATAACTGTTCTAAATATTTATGCACCTAACCACAGTGCCCCAAGACACATGAAGCACACACTGGCAAAGCTGAAGGGAGAAATAGATGTCTCTACAATAATAGTTGGAGACTTCAATACACCATTCTCAGTATTAGATAGAACAGCTGGACATAGGATAAAGAAGGAAACATAGAACTTGAATAATATGATAAATTAATGAGACTTAACAGACATCTATATAGCATTGCACCCCAAAACAGCAGGATATACATTCTTTTCAAATGCTCATGGATCCTTCTCCAAGATAGACCATATGTTGGGTCACAAGACAAGTCTCAATGAATTTAAAATGATTGAAATTATACAAAACACTTTTTCTGGAAACCAATAATGGACAGAAAAAGGGAAAATTCATAAATATATGGAGATTAAACAACACACTCTTAAACAACCAGTGGGTCAAAGAAGAAATTGCAAGAGAATTCTGCAAATATCTTGAGACGAATGAAAAGAAGAACATAACATATCAAAACCTAAGGGATACTGCAAAGGCAGTGCTGAGAGGGAAATTTATAGCCCTCAATGCTTACATTAAAAAAGAAGAAAGAGATAAAATTGAAGATCTAACTGCATACCTGGAGGAACTAGAAAAAGAACAGCAAATGAATCCCAAACTAAGCCAAAGGAAAGCGATAGTAAAGATCAGAGCTGAAATAAATGAAATAGAGAACAACAACAACAACAACACAAAACCAATAGAGTCAACAAAACCAAAAGTTGGTTCTTTGAGAAGATCAACAAAATCTACAAACCCTTAGCTAGACTGACAAAGAAAAAAACAGAAGATACAAATAAATAAAATAAAAAACGAGAGGGGGGACATTACCAATGAGCGTTTAGAAATAAGAGAGATCATAAGAGGATACTACGAACAGCTGTATGTCAAAAAAACTAGAAAATGTAGACGAGATGGACAAATTCCTGGAAACACATGACCCACCTACACTGAATTTAGAAGAAATAGAAGACCTCAACAAACCAATCACAAGTGAAGAGATTGAAACAGTCATCAAAAATCTCCTAAAAATGAAAAGCCCGGGACCAGATGGCTTCACAGGTGAATTCTACCAATCATTCAAAGATGAACTAATACCATTCTTGCTCAAACTCTTCCAAAAAAGTGAACAGAAAAGAATGCTACCAAACTCATTCTATGAAGCTAACATCACCCTAATATCAAAACCAGACAAAAATACTACGAAAAAAGAAAATTAAAGACCAATATCTCTAATGAATATAGATGCAAAAGTCCTCAACAAAATACTTGCAAAAAGAATCCAAAAGTACATTAAAAGAATTATACACCATGATCAAGTGGGTTTTATCCCAGGTATGTAAGCGTGGTTCAACACAAGAAAATCAATTAGCATAATAAACCACGTTAATAAATTGAAGAAGAAAAATCACAAGATCCTCTCAGTTGATGCAGAAAAGGCGTTTGACAAAGTATAGCACCCTTTCTTCATAAAAACACTCCAAAAGATAGGAATAGAAGGAAGCTTTCTCAATATGGTAAAGTGCATATATGAAAAACTTACAGCTAGCATTGTACTCAATGGTGAAAGACTAAAAACTTTCCCGCTGAGATCAGGAACAAGACAAGGAGGCCCACTGTCACCATTATTATTCAATAGTGTGGTAGAGGTTCTAGCTAGAGCAATTAGGCTAGACAAAGAAATCAAAGGCACCCAAATAGGAAAGGAAGAGGTAAAACTTTCAGTATTCACTGATGACATGATCTTATATCTAGAAAATCTTGAAAACTCCACAACAAAGCTACTAGAATTAAAGATGAGTTCAGCAAAGTGGTGGGATACAAGGTTCATACACAAAAGTCAATAGCGTTTCTATACACTACTGATGTGCAATCTGAGGAGGAAATCAGAAAAAAAATTTCATTTATAATAGCGACTCAAACAACCAAATATTTAGGAATAAACTTAACCAAGGACATAAAGGACCTGCATTCAGAAAACTAAAAGAAACTGCTAAAAGAAACTGAAGAAGACTTAAATAAATGGAAGGATATTCCATGTTCATGGATTGGAAGACTAAATATCATTAGGATATCAACTCTACCAAAACTGATTTACAGATTCAATGCAATCCCAATAAAAATCCCAACAGCTTTTTTTTTTTTTTGCAGAAATCGAAAAGTCAATAATCAAATTTATTTAGAAGGGTAAAGGGCCCTGAATAGCAAAAAATGTCTTTAAAAAGAAAGAAGTTGGAAGACTCTCACTTCCTGACTTGAAAGCATATTACTTAGCTACTGTGGTAAAGAAAAAAAAAAAAATAGCATGGTACTGGCATAAGGATAGACAGATTGACCAATGGAACTGAATCAAGAACTCAGAAACTGACCCTCACATCTACAGTCAAGCAATTTTTGACAAGGCTGTTAAGCCTGCCCAGTTGGGCCAGAACAGTCTATTCAACAAATGATGCTGGGAGAACTAGATAGCCATATTCAAAAGACAGAAAGAGGACCTCTATCTCACTCTTTATATAAAAATTAACTCAAAATGGATCAACGACTTAAATATAAAAACAACAACCATAAAACTAAAAGAAAATGTAGGAAAACATCTTCAAGATCTTGTGTAGGCAGTAGTTTCTTAAATTTTATGCTCAAAGCATGAACAACAAAAGAAAACATAGATAAATGGAACCTCCTCAAAATTCAACACTTTTGTACCTCAAAGGACTGTCAAAATGGTGAAAAGACAGCCGACTCAATAGGAGAAAATATTTGGCATACACATATCCAATAAGGGTTTAATATCCATGATATATAAGGAGATCATACAACTCAACAGTAAAAAGACAAAGTATCTGATTTAAAAATGGAAACAGACTTGAAAAGACAACTGTCCAAACAAGAAATACAAATGGTGAAGAAACACATGAAAAAATGTTCAACACCACTAGTGATTAGGAAAATGCAAAACAAAACTACAATGAGATATCATTTCACACCTATTAGAATGGCCACTATTAAAAAGTCGGAAAACTGTAAATGTTGGAGATGATATGGAGAGATAGGAACACTTAATCACTGTTTGTGGGAATGTAGAATGGTACAGCCACTGTGGAGGACTGTTTGGCAGTTTCTAAGGAAGTTGGATATAGACTTGCCATGTGACCCAGGAATACCATTGCTAGGTAAATACCTAGAAGAACTGACAGCAGTGACACGAATAGATATCAGCACAACAATGTTCATAGTAGCATTATTCACGATTGCCAAAAGTTGGAAACAACCCAGGTGTCCATCAACTGATGAACGGATAAACAAATTGTGGTGAATATGCATGATGGAATATTATGCAGCTGTAAGAAGAAATGAAGTCGTGAAACATATGACAACATGGATGAGCCTGGAGGACATTATGTTGAGTGAAGCAAGCCAGACACAAAAGGACAAATATTTTATGATTTTCCTATTATGAGCTAAATATATTATGTGAAATATAGATATATTATGTGAAATATGAATATGGGTAGAATTGCACATATAAGACCATTTTTCCTTGAAGCTGAACAAATGTAAGTTAATAGTACACAATGTTAATATCAGACAAAAAACAAGACAAATCATTATACTAAGTGAAGGAGACCAGATACAGAGTACAGTATATTGTATGATTCCATTTATACAAAATACAAATATAATTCAATTCATAAAGAAGAAAGGAGGTTAGTTGTTATATAGGTCTGAGGAAGGCATGTTAAGGGGTGTGGAGCCTTTCTTTTTGGAGTAATGAAATTGTTCTAGAATTTTTGAGATGATGAATGTACAACATCGTGATTACACGAAAAGCCACTGATTATACACTTTGGATAGAATAGCCAGAAACAGCAGCTGTGTACAGTGGGAGAACCATAGAGGGATTGAGAGGGGAGGAGTTTTCTTGTTTGTTGGTTGGTCTGTTTTTTGTGTATTATTATTATTGAAATAATGAAAATGCTCTAATAATGACTGAAGTGATGAATGCACAATTATGTGATTATAGCAAATACCATTGATTGTACACCTTGGATAAATTGCATGCTTTATTAATATGAATCAGCAAAATTGATTAAAAATACTATCTAGATTAGTTCAGAAAATAATTTCTAGTCAAGTCTAGAGTTTAGTTAATAGTGTTGCATGAATGTTAACTTCCTAGTTTTGATCATTATATCACGCTTATGTAAGATGTTAAAAATAGGTGAACCTGGGTGAGGAGTATATGGGAACTCTCTGTACTATCTTTGCTGCTTTTCTGTAGGTATAAATTCTTACTGAAATTTAAAAGTTAAAAAAATAATTTCCAGAGGAAAAGACACAGAATGTCCATGGCTGTGGCCAGGTTGGGGAAGGGCAGTGAGCTTGGAGCACAGGTACACTGCAGGGAGGGTGGGGCCTGAGAAGCAGTAGTCCTGGAGCCCAGTTGCTGTGCCAGAGCAGAGGGGAGGAGGGGGTGGAAGGGCAAGAGCTGGGGGCAGAGGATCTCCACTCTTACCAGGGATTTACCTTTTGAAAATTTAACTGCTTTCAAAGAACCAACTTTTGGCTTTGTTCTCTTTACTTTTATATACTTGTTTTTTATTTCATTAATTTCCCCTTCAAAAGCAAGAATTGACCGAACTAAAAAGACAATTAGATAAATTCATAATTGAGATTTTAGCACACCTCTCTTCGTAACTGAGAAAACAAGCACACAGAAACATCATTAAGGATACACAAGAGTTGCACAATGCAATAAATATGCTTACCCAACTGTATTCTGTACCCAACAATTGCAGAATATATTCTTTTCAAATGTACATGGACCACTTACAAAAATGAACCACGTGCAAAGACCTAAAGCCAATTACAACAAATTGCAAAGTAATGAAATCATACAGAACATGTTTTCTGACCAGAGTGCAATTAGGCTAGAAAGAAAAGCAGTAACTAGAAAACTTCAAAATAACTAAAAATTAAGGATATACTTTAAAATAATCTGTAGTCAAAGAAGAAATCACACTGGAAATTAGAATATACTTTGAACTGAATGATCATGAAAATGTTACACATCAAAACTTATGGTAGCTAATGGCAGCTAAAGCTGCACATAGAGGGTAATTTAGACCTTAAATGCATAAATTAGAAAAGAAGTAAGGTTGCAGATCAATGATCCATCCAGTCTTCTGCGTCTTCTGCCTCTTCTGAGGAATCTGGCCCCGTCTCGCGGTCCCGGACTTCCACTTCGCTCCTCTTTTGTTGCATGAGTTTGTCTTTGTCCGTGTAATGTTTTTCTTTTCTAATTAAATGTTGGGAAAACGGAGTCAGTCTGTGGCTTTGCTCCTTGGAACAAGTGGGTGGGAGGCTAACGTGGAACCAGGTGGCAGCCCCTTTGGGCTCCAGAGGAGCTGGGCTCTCTGTGCGAGAAAGGGTCATTTCCCCAGGACCCTTGGGGAGGTCCAAGGCCACGTCCAGTCCATCAGCAAATCCCGTTGGCTCTGCCTTCTGGATGTAGTCACAATCTGCTCACTTCTCCCCACCTGCACGGTCCCCACCCTGGCCCCAGCCACTGTTTTCTCTTGTGTGGATAGCCGGTCTCCCCACCTCGGCCCTGGCTCCCTCAGCCTGTTCTCAACGTGGGAGGCAGAGGGATCCTGCAAAGCTGTGAGGCAGATCATGTCCCGCTCTGTTCAAAACCCTCCAGTGCCTTCAACTGCACCCAGTACTCCTTAAGATCTGGCAGCTCCTTCCTGTCCCAGTTGAATCTCCCATCATGAGCACCTACCTACCTACCTCTTACACCTACACCTGTAAAAGGAGGGTGAAGGCGGGGGCTGGGGCAGACCTGGATTGTCCTGGGTCGAGAGAATGGCATTGGGTGAGACCTTATTAAGGAGCGAGTGTGCCCAGCTACTCTTTGCCAGGCAGGCACTGCTCTAGGGGCTGGGGTACTGCAGGGGTGGGTAAGTAAGCCAGGTGGGGGAGGTGGGTGCCATTGTAAATAGGGTGGCCAGGAAGGCCTCGCTGAGAGTGGCATCTGAGCAGGAGCTGGAGGTCCGGGAGTGAGCCAGGTGGAAACCTGGGGGAAGAGAGCACCTGACCACAGACAGCCGGTGCAAAGGCCCTGAGGCAGGAGTGGGCCTGCAGTGTTTCAGTAAAGGGCCAGAAGCCCAGTGTGGCTGGATCAGAGTGAGAAGGGGAAGAATGGGAGGAGAGGCACAGGATGGGAAACAGGCCGCCTCCCATCAGGCTTCATCAACCACTGTGAGGGCATTGGCTTAGACTCTGAGTGAGAGGGGAGCCCACTGGAGGGTTCTGAACACAGTGACGTGCCCGGGCTTA
>JAKSZT010053811.1:1799891-1821154 GCA_026826555.1 Tolypeutes matacus
GGGGAGCCCACTGGAGGGTTCTGAACACAGTGACGTGCCCGGGCTTATACGTTTTAAAGTGCTCTAGCAGCAGCAGTCTCTGGACCAGACTGACCCCTGGCTTTGCTAGTGAGGATCAGACTAAAGCCTCTATCTAAAGGCGGAAGTACGAATACATAAAGAGCTGCAGGAAGTGAGAAAGAGAGAACCCTGGAGATTTGCTGAGGATCCCTCTCAAGCGTTCAACAGAGTACTGATCAACATATACATGTGAGGAAACTACTTGAGACTTGGGAAAGGACCACCTGAAAGGATTAAAGCTAACTATGCATGGCACTCACGCAGCACCAGGACTAGCATCTGTCCTCACCTACCAGAATGCAAAATCTCATAATTCAGCAAGTATTTGGTAGAATACTCAAGAGGGTCTTGCCTCAGTGGTGTGGAAAAATTAATCCTATACTCAAAGGTGCTCTGATCCCACCAAGCAAATCTTAAAAGCAAAACTTGAAAGGATGAAATTATTATCAAGTTACTTAAGAGCACCCCAGAACAAAGCTCAAGACCACATTTAGGAATACAAAAATATCCAGCACGCAAGGTAGAACACATGCAATGTAATATCTGGTATCCAATCCAAAATTACCAGGCATGTAAAGAAGCAGGAAAGTTCTACCTATGAGGAGAAAAATCAATCAATAATAGGTTTTAAGATGAGAAAGGAAAGAAACTGCTTTTACTGGAGACAACATGACTGGCTTGTAGAAAGTCCAACAGAATAGTCCAAAAGAGCTACTAGAACTAATACGTTTAGCAGGGCTGCAGGATATAAGCTATATTTGAGGGAACTAACCAATTGCCCCCACACTTTTCTTCACTCATCTGAAACTGGTCAGTAAGCCATAAAATTCTTATTTGAATGTTTCTAGGTTGTTTGCTCTTTACATGACAAGATTTTTCTATTTTAGCAGAATGCAGGCACAGTGGTGACAATAACGCGGGGCAAACCAGTTTTCTGGTGGGAGGTACATTTTCTGGACAAGAATTTTGTATTGTATACCAAGAGCTCTGAAAATAAATAGAAAATTATTGGGAAGCGGCTGTGGCTCAATCAGTGGGGCTCCCGTTTACCATATGGGAGGCCCCGGGTTCGGTTCCCGGGGCCTCCTGGTGAAGGCAAGCCCGCCCGCACGGCGTGGTTGGCTGACCCAGTGAGCACAAGCAGCAAGGGGGGGATAAATGAATAAATAAATAAAATCTTTAAAAATAAAAAAAGAAAATTATTTAAACTCAGTAATTCTACCTCCTGGAATCTATCTTAACAGCCATTCCTGCAAAAACAATAAAATGCCATTTAATAATTACCTATAATAGAGAAAAATTGAAAACAATTTAAATATTCAACAATTAGATTATAAAGTATCTTACGCATCCATTCTATAACGTTTTTGAATGACTTTTAGAAAGAGGAAAAGTCATATATTAAATGAAAAAATCAGGGAAAAATTAATGCTAAAGTTTTATCAATACATTATGTATTATTGTTATACATTTAATGTATGAATCCAATTTTCAAACTAAGAAAATATTCCCAGGTATTGACAGTAGTTCAAGCTAAAGGGCAGAACAGAATTGATTTTAGTTTCTTTTACATTTTCTAAATTATCTTAACTACTCTGCACTACTTGCATATCTGAGTCCCATAGCGTCCCCTCCCACCCGAAGACAAGGCAATAAAATCTGTATGTGCGGGAACGGAAAAGAAATTCAGACAAGGAATAGCAGCTCAGCTTTATTTTCGGCAGTAACAGACATTTAAGCATCAAACGAGAAACAAGTGCGCCCCGAGGGCGCACATCAGGCCCCAACAATGCAGGGGCATGGACTCCAGGGATCCATGCCCTCGAGAGGGAGACACTGCCTAGGAAGGAACACAAGGTTAGGTCTCAGCTCTCTTCTCCCGGCCGAGGCTTAGCGAAAACGGGGGCCCAATGCGCTGGATGTTCCACACTATCAGGGAAAGCTGGTTAAGGAAGGCGTTGATGGAAAGTCGGAGGATGCCAAGGTCCTCAGCAGTCCATCTCCTAAAAGTGAGGGGCAGAGAAGGCCAAGTTAAAGGTGAGAACGCTGTCCTCGGCCCGGAGACCCAACACTGGGGTGGCTCGGTGTCTTCCATTCCCCCAGCACCTGCCCCACCCTCCAACCCCGGCCCCTTCCAGAACTGACACAGCCAGGACACTGCCAGTCACGGTGAACTCCTTCCGAACCGCTTGCCCTTGGCGGTGGATATCCGCGATCAGGGACCTGCGGGCCATCTCCGCCTCCAGGGGGGACCGGAAGGGCACGGTGAGGGTGCTGGGGGAGGCAGGGTTAAGGCACCATCCTCTCCCGGCTCTGCCCGGGCCCCCTGGCACCTCCCGCCTTCCTGCCCGGTGGCCCCCTCTCCGCCCCCCGGGCAGCTCAGGCCGCTCTGGCCTGCCTCCTTCCCCTTCCAGCCCCCTCAGGCACCCCCTTTTCACCACCCGCCCTGGAAGCGCCCCCAGGCCGGCCCCCACCCTGGCCAGTCCCTTGGGCGCCCTGGGAAAGGATACAAGGTCAGGAGTCGGCTTCCTGCTCCTCCAGCCACCGGCGCTGCGTCTCCAGCCGGCCCCGGGGCATGTCGTGCCCGCGCGCCCCCGACCTGGGGGGCACCCCCGGCGGCAGCGCCCTCCCCTCCCGCGCCGTAGGGGCCGCGACGGCTGCTGGGGGCACCCGAGCCTTCGGCGTCCCCAGGGATACTCTGGCAGTCGGGGCGGCCGGGGCCACCCTGGTCCTCAGGGCCGCTGGGGTCGCCCTGGCCGTCGGGCCCGACAGGTTGTTCATCACGGCTGCTAGGGTCACCCTTGGCACCCTGGCCTTCAGCGGAGGCCGCTTCCGCCGTCGCGTCGCCTGCGCCTTCGTCTCCGGCCTGCATGGCGGCCGCCCCTCCGCCCTCCTTCTCACTCGCGGAGCTGCCGGGACCCGCCTGCCCTCGCCACCTGCCGCTGAGGAACTGAGCCGCCCTCCCGACGCTCCGCCCCTTAGCGCGCAGGGCCGCGCGGGCTCTCAGTGCGCCTGCGCAAACAGCCTCCCAGGGCGGCTGCGGGGCATGTGACCGGTTCTCGCCAGCCCTGCCCTGCCCTGGCTGCGGAGGGCCTCGAGAGCGCTCACGAAGCTCCGTCCCTTTAGGCCCCGGCGCCCTCCTGCGCTTGCGCAAAGAGGCCCCGTGGGGCGGCCCCAGAGCCAGGAGAGCTGCAAGTGTGAGTGTTGTCGTAGAAGGGTGGGCTTTAAAGGCAAGGTGAAGATCAGCTATCTCTGCCTCTGGCACCGTCGCTCCTGGATCCTCGTAGTCTCGCTTCTCTCCATGTCATGATACTCAGGCACATCATCAAATACTCTCTCCCATCCATCTATCGTGTCTCCTTCTGCGTGGTCTTCCCTCAGCTCTGCGTGGCACATTCCCAGCCGCAGCATCCTCATTTATCTGCCTTCAAATTCCTTTCAAAATACTTATCGATATCTAGACTTTCTTGGATATGGCTGATGACTTTCAAAGCACTGAGGCATAAAAAGCATACAATTGACAAGCTTAACGGGTTTTATCCCCAATTACAACAGCCTTTAAACATGTAGTTTATATCGCTATTATGTAAATTTTTTCTCAAACATGAGTAATGCGCAGACCTTTATTAGGGGAAAATGATGAAAATTGTTCTTCTGAATCCCCCAGGAGTATGAGCATACCAGTATGAGAAACACTGACTTAGGAAACTAAGTTTTTCTATGAAAACTTAAATAAATAGCAAGTGTAATCTATCAGTGCAGGACAGTTTTGTTTTATAACCAAGAAACTATTTTTAAAATGTTATCCTTGACCTGAAAGCAGACTTTAAAAGAAGAATTCCTGAAGATTCCACACATTCACTGGCTTTCTCTCTCTCTCTCTCGCTCTCTCTTATCAGACTAAGGTAATAAGAACATACTCCGCACTTAAAAATAAGAATTACTTTGTATAAGATCTGGATTTTCTTAACATATTACTTTCATCCTGTTTAAAAAGTAAAATCATATTAAAAGAAAAATAAAAGCACATCTCCTGAGGGATATTAGGTATCTACTAGGAGCTAGGTGTTTTACTTGGTTTGGTGGATAATGAAAAGAATGATAAGAAGACATAACTGTTGCATTATTATGGGAAAAAATAATCCACAAAAGTCACCTGCTGTAGGTGTGAAGTGAATTGTACCTTGAATGATTTGGATGGGTGGAGTGGAAGGGAGGACTATGGCAGAGCTGTTAACCAACAGAGAGAAGTCAGTGGATAAGGCCGGACTGCATGCTTATGGTGAATCATTGTTTTTCAAATCCTGTTCTACTGTTCTACTGACTGCCAGCACATCGGATATTATGCAAATGTGTGGTTTGGTTTTCATTGTTTGAAATATATTGAACACAACAAAACAAATACAATTCTCACACAGATTCAATTATGTAAATTAATTTTAATTCTTTGAAGATCCATAAACAAATTAATGCTGCCAGGCTAATTCATTGTTGAGTAGCCCATGGGTACACATGCTTTTCTCATCTCTGTGCATATATTTTTACCTTTATGAAAATAAGCTATTGATTAGGAAGTTGTAGTTTCGCACTTTTCAAAAATTTCAGGCCTGATAATTTCAAATGTACCGTAAAAAATTTCAAATGTAGCAGAAGCATGACATGTTTAAAACATGGAAGGTTCCGCTATCCAATGCATGGTCTGGCCACATAGAATAATAGTCATGGGTGTAAAACGTGCTATCATATTGTAGATAACTTTTGATCCAAATGGAAGATCCAGTAATTCTACTCTTAGGAATTCAGAGAAAAAAGATGAAAATATGTCTACATGAAAACTTCACCTACATGTTCATAAAAGCATTATTCATAATAGCCAAAAAGTGGAAATAACCAAAATGCTAATCATATGATGAATGGATAAACAAAATGGAATATTATTTGGCAATGAAAAGGAATGAAGTGCTGACACATGCTATTACACGGATGAATCTCAAAAACATTATGACATGTAAAAGAAACCAGTCACAAAAGACCATACATTGTATACCATTTATATTAAGTGTCCAAAATAGTCAAATCTATAGAGACAGAAAGTAGATTAGTGATTTTGTAGGACTAGGGTGGGGAAGGTAGGGAGAGAGAGAGAGCAGGAAGGAGAAAATGGGAAGCAACTATGAATGGGTACACGGTTTCCTTCTGGGGTGATGGAAATGTTCTAAAATTTGATTATCGTGATGTTTGCACAACTGTAAATATATTAAAAACCATTGAATTGTATACTTTAAACAGATGAACTTTATGGTATGTGAGTTATATCTCCATAAAGATATTAAAACTATATCATATTCTGATGCATGCTACATGAATGAGCCTTGAAGACATAATGTTGAGTGAAATAAGCTAGACACAAAGGACTAAATATTGTATGATCTCACTTACATGAAATAAGCAGTATAAGCATATTCATGAATAAAGAAACTAGAATACAGGTTTCAAGGGTCCAAGTGGGAGAGGGGAATGGGGCATTAACATTTAATTGGTATTGAGTTTCTGTTTGGGGTGATGAAAACGTTTTGGCAGTGGATGATAGGGATGGAAGCCCAGCTTTGCACATGTGATTAACACCACTGAATTTTATATTTAAAAAGGGGAAAATAGGGAAATTTAGATTGTACATGTTACCACACACACACATACAAACACATAGAAATATGGAACACAATGTAAACAGTGTGCTAAAGTTATTAGCATAATCATAATAATGTTTCATGAATTGTGGCAGGGGTGCACACTAATGCAAAATGTTAATAACAGGGAAAACTGTGTGTGTAGGGGGGGGTTCACTTTCCTGGCCGGCTGCCAAAGCAAATACCATGTAATGGGTTAGCTTAAACAATGGGATTTTGTTGGTTTTGAGGCTAGGAGAAGTCCAAAATCAAGGCATCATCAAGCCGATGCTTTCTCCCAGAAGACTGTGGGGTTCTGGGGCTGGCTGTTGACAATCTGTGGGGCTTGGCTTTTCTGTCATATGGCAGCCTCTCCTGGCTTCTCCTTTCTCTTCATGGTTCTGTTGACATCCAGCTTCTAGCTACTATCTCTGGCTTTCTCTCTCTGTGTCCTTCCCTATAAGGCCTTCAGAAATAGGATTAAGACCTATCCTGAGTCATTTGGGCCACATCTTAACTGAAATCACCTCATCAAAATGTCTTATTTACTAGAGTTCATACCCACAAGAATGGATGAAGTTTAAGAATGAAGCCAGGGAAGTGTCGGATTCCTCTAGGTTCTTGGCTATGTCGCATAAAAGCATTTAAGACCACACCAATTTAGTTAGGGCAGTGAAAAGAATTTATTGGGAAATGGGGAAAAAAGCAGAGCTTGTTGAGAAAGGGGAGAGAAGGACAGAAGTACGCACTGAAATTTGATGTGGGCTCCTCTAGGCAGAGAGAGCGAGATTTGGCTTGTGTGGTTACCTTTTAAGCTATTAATTATTCCCCCCCTAGCTAATGTTCGGGGGAGGGCCCCAGCTGTTTGCTGTTCTGATTGATTGCCTCCTCCTTCAGTTCCCCAGGGGTCCTAATGATGAGGCCCCTGGAGGATATCCGGGGCTTTTCCTTGACCCCCTGAATGACATCTCATTCCAAAGAGGGTTCTCATGGGGTCCTTCCGGCAGCCTCCTTGGTGGTGGTCTTCCCCTCAGGGGGTTTCCAGGCAGGGTTCCAGGGCCCCACGTTTCACGGCCATGTTCTTCTGCTAGGTCTGAGACTCATCTTCCCTCTTCCTCAACTAGCCTGCCTCGAGAACATGGTTTCCTGTGGTACATAGCTCCAAACCACCACAGGGTATGTGGGAAATCAGAGCTTCCTGCATGATGTTTCTATAGACCTAAAGCTTCTGTACTTAGAAAACATTAAATTGTAGATGAATTGTATCAACTATTACTAGTACTTTATGGTGCCTAATTAAGAAATGCAAATTATTTCACCAATTAATTGAAAAATACTGATTAAGCTCAAAGTGCTGGAGTGTTTTCTTATTTTCAGGATCTCTTTTTGAAAAGGAAATGAGTATAAGAAAAACAATTTTATTCTAGCATTGGTGGGATAACTGAGGCACATCT
Organism: Tolypeutes matacus; assembly: GCA_026826555.1. NCBI lineage: Eukaryota > Metazoa > Chordata > Mammalia > Cingulata > Chlamyphoridae > Tolypeutes > Tolypeutes matacus. The sequence continues at coordinate 1,807,072 of JAKSZT010053811.1, forward strand.
ATACTGTTCACAAATTCAGCATAAAAGATTGTCTTCTTTAAAAGAGATAAAGACTAGTAGGTAGCATGAAGTAGAGAAGTTAGCTTTAGGTGATGCGTTCGCTCCAGTGTACTTAGTTCATCCTCATTAGATTTTACCAGCACATCCTCATTTCACAGATAGTTAACAATGATCACTTCCCTTATAGATATAAAATATGCTTACCTCTTGACAGCGCCAATCTTAACTGCAAAGAGAAAGTTATTACTAGAACCCAGGTCTAGGTGCCCCAGCTCCATGCTACCACAACAAGTAGCTGCCAGCGTTCCCCAGAGGGGTTTTATTGGCATTGAGAGTGGGGTGACCCTTAGCTGTATGGGATTATGCCACACACCCTGGCCCACCCACTAAAATTCAGCAGTCTTCAAGGTCACTGTGACAACCAAAAAACATACCCATACATTTCCAACTGCCTCTGAATGAGAACTACCAAGTTAGAAGATTCCAAGATTAATAACTATTAACTTCATGACTTCCACAGAATGTCACCGCTTTGTTATCTTCAGTAACACTGACTGAAGAGGCACATTTTGTTTTTTTTTTTTTAAAAAAAACACTGTAATTAAATGTCCTTTTGGAAAGGTAAGCCGATTTCTTTAAACTCATGGCGATGTGAAATGCTTAGATGCACAAAGTACAAAACTTACTTATCCCCAGATGCACACATACATTTACAGGAAAATGACTGTTTATGTTTTACTGCCATCTTACCTCATTTATCTTTAGTATAAAAATATGTTCATCTATTACAGTGAGATAAAAAACATGTAGATGTTCTTGATAAGCTTCCGCACCCAGGTGTTCCTGGCAACTACTGTCTTTGCTCCAAAACTTGCTGGTTTAATAATTGTCGCTGTTTCTGTGTAAACTGTACTACTTCAGGACTTCTTAGTAAGGGCAGTCTTTTTTTTTTTTTTTTCTTAATTTTTAATTTTTAATTTTTAAAGAAGCTTTAGATTACATAAATGTTACATCAAAAATATAGGGGATCCCCGTATACCCTACCCCCACCCTTCTCACACTTTCCCCTCTTAATAACATCCTATATTAGGGTAGAACCTTTGCTACAGTTGATGAACAAATACTGAAGCATTGCCACTAAGCATGGTCTATAGTTTACACTGTGGTTTACACTGCCCCACACAGTTTTATAGGTTTTGACAAAATGTATAATGGCCTGCATCCATCATTGCAGCGTCATGCAGGACAATTCCAATGTCCCCTAAATGCCCCATGTTCCACCTATTCTTTCCCTCCTGCCCCCTCCCCGGGCCCTACCCCCAGGACCTCTGGTGAGCACTGTCTTTATTTATAACAATGATACAAGTTCTTCCATTGCTGGAATAATCTTAAGTCTACTTTAGTCCATAGTTGCATTCCCCCCTTATGTGTGTTCATTCCTCCATCCTGAAGATTTTAGGATGGTGATGCCCACTCTGCTTGCGTAGATTCCATGGGGCAGATGGATGGAACTCTCTTGCTTGCAGTTGTAGACACTCCCAAGGACAGTCCTTTTTGATTTAGCCCTTGTTCTAAAAAAAGGAGGTCTTGAAGGCCATTGCCAAAAGATCCCGCTCTTTGTTTCCGAAGCTGAGGATTCTTTCCTCTAGCGTGACACTGTGACACGGCCCCCTGCCGCCGCCGCCGCGCCGCCGCCCGGGGCCTGCTGGCTCTTCTACCTCTCCTACTTCTTGTTGCGGAGCTTCTTGCACATCCACGGCCACCCGGCTCGTGGTCCCGCGGCTACCCTCGGAGGTGCCCGTCTAGCTGGCGCCCTCGCCGCCCGCGCCATCAGCACGGACCTCCCGCGGCGACCTCGCAGCGCGGTGTCGCCAGTAGGGCGAGCGGCGAGTCAGACCGTCGGGGCTCCCTGCTCCTTGGGCTGCCCCCACGTGTCCCGGGCCCTCGACCCCGCCTCTCTGGCCCAAGGGCACCTGCACACCCAGGACCTGGACTTCCAGAGGAAATAAGAATTAAGCTCAATTTATCACCATGAATCTCAATTCATTCAATTTATTGTTTTTAACGGGTTTATTGAGGTGTGGAACAAATACTATTGAAATGCACCCATTGTGAGTGTACAGTTAAGTGATTTTTAGTTAATTTGTGCAATTACCACCACAATCCAGTTGTATAGCACTTCCTTCAGGCCAAATTCCTCCAAACAACCAGTTTGTAGATGATCCCTGCTTCCCCCCCACCTCCTCCGTGCAATCACGGATCTGCTTTGTGCCACTATGGGTTTGTATTTTCTAGAAATTTCATATAAGTGCAACCAAACATTTGCAAACATTAGAATCTGTATTCATTCACTTCACCATAGTAGGTTTGGGATTCATCCTTGTTATAACATATACAATAGTTCATTCTTTTTAAGAGTATAGCTATTGTATGGCTATACCATATTGTATTTAGCCATTCATCGATTGACAGATGTTTTGATTGTTTTCCTTGTGGGGCTAGTATGAACAAAGCTACTCTGAATGTTAGCGTGTAAGTGTGTAGAAATATGCTTTCATTTTATTTGCATAGATATTTAGGAGTGAAATTGCTGGGTTGAATGGTAAAAATAAGTCTGACTTTTTAGTAACCTGCCGAACTTTCCTTATTGGCTGTAAAAGTTTCCATTCCCATTGTCACTACATGACAGTTTCTCTATATCCTCACCAGCCCTTTGCATTGTCAGTTTTAAAAATCCTAGTCATTTTAGAGGGTGTGTTTGAGTTCTCATTGAGATTTTAATCACTTAACTTACATTCTTTGATTGCATTTCCTCAATAGTTAATGTTGTTGAACTTTTTTTTTCAAGTGCTTATTGGCCATTCTTTGGTGAAGTGCCAGTTCAAATCTTTTCTCCTATTTTTTGATTTTTTAAGTCTGTACTCAAACGCCTCAAGCCTGTATGGATTCCATCCTCTATTGACGCATTTGAATGTGGATTGAGGAAAATATTCAGAAGAATTCAGGTGATTTTCAGGCTAGCCATGGTTTTGCATTTTGCTTGGAAATCCAGTGTCCCCTGCATGTGTGCACAACCTTCCAATCAGTCAGTGACGCATGGAGGGTTGTCTGCCACTTGAGAGCACTCTGATTTCCTGGATCTCCCCATTCAATTTCTGCTTGCATCAGCGCTCAACCCAACTGGGACCACAATGTCAAGATAGCAGAGCTGTGGCTTTTCCCCTTCACTTCTTTCTGAGTTTAGTACTTTTAATGGCAACTCTACTGCGTGTGAGTTTTTGGCCTGTGGACCAAATGAAGGCAGCTAATATGGCAGCTAAACTGATCATTGTCACAGCCAGCCAGACCCTGATAAAACTACCACACTGATCAATCTGGGGGATGGAACACTGCAGATTCCTACTGTTCTTACCCAAAGTTCCAACAGTTTTTCATGAATAAATACCTCTCAATTTTTTTTGCCCTTTGCCGGTCTCCAGAGCTCAGGAATTTAAAATAGAATTTTATTTGTAGAGTTTTTACTTAATCTTTGGGATAGAATATTTACAGACCTACTAACGCCACCATTTCCTGAAGTCATCCTTGCCACCTCCAACTTGTTTAAATCCTCAAAGGAGTATGATTTTTATGTATTCAATATTAATTTATGTTCATTTGTATTTACTCACATTGGTACCCTACCCCTTGCTCTTTCTGTATTTCCAGACTTTTGTCTGCAGTCACTTTCCTCAAATCTGAAAAATTCCTTGAGCATTTCGTTTAGTTTTTGTCTCCTGGAAAACTATTCTTTCAGTTTTGGCATGTCTAAAAACTTCTTTACTGCAACTTCATACTTTAAGCATGTTTTGCTGTGTATAGAATTCTACATTTGAATGTTTTCTTTTACTTTCTCATAGCATTTAGAAGATATCTTTTTATTGTTTTGGAATTAATTTTTATTTTCTGTTGAAATGGTAACCATCACTCTTATTCTTTCTCATTTGAAAGAAATTTATCTTTTCTCTTTGGGTGTTTTTAAGATTTTCTTTCTTTAAGCAATTTACCTATGATATGTGTAGGTAAATTTACATACAATTTACCTTTGTATTTCTTCTGTTCTGGGATTTTTAGAGCTTTGTGACTATTTGAGCTGATTTTTTCTATCAGTTGGGAAACTTTTTTTGGCATTAACTCTTCAAAAAAATTCTTTTAGCTCATTCAGCCTCTAATCTCCTTCTGGGATTCTGTGACAGTTAAATTCATGTGTCACCTTGGCTAGATTATGGTGTCTAGTAGTTTGATCAATCAAGCACTAGCCTGCTTGTTACTGTGAGAGTATTTTGTGGAGTTAAATCATTACTCATTTGCGTTGTGGAAGGATGGAGATATGGAACTCTTTGCTTCACCATTTTTGCTGATGTTCTTTTTGCAGATTTTGAGGGTGCTGCTAATCTTTGGAAGTTTTCAGTATAGAGTCAGTATTGCTTCTATGTTCCTATCTTGTAGGGAGAGAAGTTTCACAGGCTTCCATGTATCCCTTCTTCTATTACGTCACTTAAACCAATGTGAATATTTTACCATGAGCCAAGTACATCATTGGCAAATCTATACTGAGGGTCTGGGTTAACAAATCCCAGGTGGGTCCACGGAACCTGTGAGATGAAACGGAGACAAAACCCCATTTATTATTTGGACTTCATAAGCCCCATTCTAACCAGAAAAACCCATAACCAATATTCTTTAAACCTTCTATATATTCTCTTTTCCACAGTGCAGACTTACCTTGGTAAGTAGTTTCCTTTGGGGGAAAGATTGGCTGGACCTGGATTTCAATCAATGGGTTCTGGGATTATGGGCTGATTTAGATCTGGAAACATTAGGCAACTGCTCTTTACACTGTAGCTGCTAACATCAGCCTTCTGCTTGCCAGTTCTCATTTCTTTTTATACAAAATAAGCAACACCCCAGGCAGCTGTCCATGCATCTAGAAACTGGCAGACTATTATCTGTAAGGCATTGCCACAGATCTTGGTCAGTCAGATTAGCCTGACTCTACTGTGAACTCATTGCCCATTATGATAAGCATGTCCTCTTTGCCCCTGAGGTAGTTTTTGCTACCACCTGGGCCCTATCATTCCAGTAGCCTATCATCTCTATTAATTGCCAGTTCCATGGCAGCACCATTTGCTTCCAATTATGGCTTGCAGAAGGGAGCCAATATGAACTTTGAAAAGGCGCAAATTTCCCCACTAGCTAGCTCCTTCTTTATGATGAGAATGTTTTCTCTGCTACCCTCCCCCACAGAGAACAGAGTTTAGAGGTGGGGATTCTGGCTTCATGCAATAAATAATTTCTAATACCCCACTCAATCCTTTTATTATTATTAATTTTATTTTTAAAGCAGCTTTAAATTACATAAATTTTACATAAAAAATATAGAGGATTCCCATATACCCCACCTCTCCCCCTCCTCCACATTCCCACATTAACAACATCCTTCATTAATATGGTATATTTGTTACAACTGATGAACACATATTGAAGCATTGCTACTAACTGTGGACTATAGTTTACTTTATAGTTTACACTCTTTCCTGAACAATTTTATAGGTTATGGCAAAATATATAATGGCCTGTATCCGTCATTGCACTGTCATGCAGGACACTAATGTCCTGAAAATGCTCCCAGGTTACACCTATTCTTCCCTCTCCCTCCCCTCAGAACCTCCAGTGGCCACTGCCTTTATATCAATAAGAGTTCTTCCATTGCTAGAATAATAAGAAGTCTATAATAGAATAATAAGTCTACTTTAGTCCATTATTCATTCCCCAATCTTGAGGATTCTCGGATGGTGATGTCCACTCTGTTTCTAATTGAGAGGGGGCTTAGATCCCATGGGGCAGATGGATGGAACTCTCTTGCTTGCAGTTGCAGACTCTCTCTCTTCCTTGGGATTGGTGTTGTCCATCATCAACTCTTGTTAGTTGTCCTGGGTGAGTCCAATGAACTGGACAGTAGGTGTTGCAACTCTGCTGAGATTCAGGGCCCTACTGGCACGTGAACAGAACAAAGATTTAAGTCTCTGGGACGTATATTTAACAAGTATAGTGCTAATTATAAGTTCAGATAAAAGGGGGCAGAAGAGCCATGTGTAAGAAAACTATAAATGAGTCTTACTCTGTTACACTGGGAAGCATAAATTCCAAAGTAAGGCCCACTGACAGGGTGCCAAATTCCTGAGCTTGTCTGCCCTGCTTATAGGGTCTGGATGTCTCTAGAGCCCTCAGGAGCCCTGCTGTTTTAAGCACTGTTTACTGTGGCAGTCAATGAGATCCTCCTGAGATGTGCATAAGCATAACCTCTGGAAGGACCTCTGACTCACTTTGAAGTCTCGTAGCCATAATCAATCCCTTTAACCTTACCAATTCCTCAATACTCTGCCAAGGCAATTTCATTTTCTCCATCTCGTTTCCTGTAGGATGTTGGTGTCCAAGCTTAAAGATGCCACCCCAGCAGCACATTAGACCAGCTCTAGGACATTGAACCCCAAGTCACAGATGTGTGTTTCCATGTCAATAAGTTCTTCTCTATATTGACTTATAGTCTACTCCCCTGACTTGATGGCTCAACATGCTCAAAATTCATTCCCACCTCTATTACCCCAGCTCATACTAGTGCATATTTGCCAGGTCCTGAAACTCTCTATGAATATAAGGAATTTCCCACCAAAACAGAAACTGTATCTTCCTCCTTGTGCTGTGATGATGCCTTACCATTGTCATCACTCTGGAAGCAGGGGTAAGAAAAGGAACACTTTTCGAGGTAGCTGCCTTTGATGAGGTCTTTCCAGGGTCTCCAGGAACAAGAAGACTGCTCCCCAATAGCAACAGTTGTGGGGCTGGTTCTCCAGGCTGAGGGTTCAGGGGAATTTAGGTATTCGAGATTCTCATGGTCTCAGGGTACCACTCCTTCGTCGTCAGGACCAATATATTGACATGGACACCCGTAAGTGCTGTACATGCATCTCAGGGCAGCTCTGCCAACTTCACGATTGGAATCTGGGCTGATATTCGGCAGCCTGCTCTATGGCTGGAGGAGATGAGGGTCTCCTTTATCCAATGGATGGCAGCTTGGGCTTTCCCAGCAGACACACACGCCTGTGTTAGAGGGTGAGCTTAGGGCAATCTTCGAGACTGCCTTCACAACTGCTCCATCTAGAAGGGATCTCAGAGTTCCCACACCCCAAATGCCATTCAGTGGCCCCAGATTCAACGAGCAGGAGATTCAAAGATGTCTGAGGCACATCTCCTTTCCAGTAAATGTCACAGGTATAAATGACATCCCAGGAGGGGTCAGATCCCCTCCTTTCACCCCTAAGCTGACACACACCCATGATCTCACAAATATGGAGAGACCTGGGGCTCTGGTTTTCAAATACGGGCAGTGAGTATATGATACTGATAAATATCACTGTGAGGATGTAGTAGTGCATCCTAGTCATCTTAGATATTAGATTGTCACCAGGGTCACAAGAATAATGTCTCCTTTCCATGGCCTCTGAAATTCATCCTCAGACCAGAGCCTTAAACCACATTTCACTTGCTATCCTGATGCACAAGGTTATGAATGAATGAGTGAATCTCTGAGTGAGACAGTCAAGAAAATATTAACACTTAGAGATGGTTCTGTTAGAAAGTCAAATCTCAGTAATATAAGGGAATTAGAGGGAAGTGGTGTTATATAGTGACTAAAGTGTGTTTTCCCAGTATATAAGGTCTACGTAGAGCGTGGAAATGGTTTGTTTGTGTGCCTGAGGAATTTGGTCTCTTTCAGGCAGGGTCTAAAGCAGGTTCTGTCGGGCCTGAAGCTCAGACAATTTGGAAGGCCATCTTCTAAAATAATACATGATAAAGCTTGAAAGTGAGTATTTATTTAGAATTATGAATTAGGAAATTCATAATGAGTGTTAAAATGATGACTACAACCACCAAAAATTCCAAAAATATTATATATATATAATTTTAAAAATTTAGACACATCACTTATGTAGTTTTATAACATAAAGTATGATGTAGCAAACGTCCAAGGTGAAGGATACAATGGTTTTATTTTGAATGAAATCACCTAAAGTTTGAAAGTTTTGCATAATCATGTGGCCACGTACACACACAACTCAAAGCCATCAGTGACAGCTGATTCCTTCTAAGGAGTAAAAATGAAGTCAGGTTCATGTTATTTATTTAGATTTTATTTTCATAGAAAAAAGCAAGGAAATAGAACAAGAAGAACAAAGTGTCAAAGAGAAAAATTAACACACACACAGAACCACCAGCTAAATAAAACTTTAGAGCAGAGAGAGAAGCTAATCAACTGAATAAACCCATCAAGATAAAATGATGCCAAGGGGCAACAAAAAATTACAAACCATACTGAGAAACAAGAAGACATGGACCAGTCCAATGAACAAACTAAAAACCAGGAAGAGATGCAGATAATCAAACAACTAATCAAAGCTGTCCAAACAAATATAATGGATCAGCTTAATGAAGTGAAGGAAGAGATTAAGGATATTAAGAAGACACTGAGAGAACATACTGAAGAAACTATAAGCATATGTAAAAATATAACAGATATGATGGTGATGAATGGCACAATCCAAGAAATAAAAAAGACGCTGGATTCACATAATAGCAGATTTGAACAGGCAGAAGAAAGAATTAGTGATGTGGAAGACAGTCCATCTGAAATCAAACAGATAGTAGAACAGATAGATAAAAAGATAGAAAAAATCCAACCGGGACTTAGGGATTTAACCGACAACACAAAATGCACAAACATACAGATTATAGTCATCCCAGAAGGAGAAGAGAAGGGAAAGGGAACAGAAGGAGTGTTGAAGGAAATAATGGCTGAAAACTTCCCAACCCTATTGAGGGAGATGGATGTACATGTCCAGGAAGCACAGTGGACCCCAAACAGTATAAATCCCAACAGGCCTACTCTAAGACATATACTTGTCAAAATGTCCAATGCTCAAGACAAAGGGAAAATACTCAAGGCAGCAAGAAAAAAGAGAACCATCATGTACAAGGGAAGCACAGTAAGATTAAGTGCTGATTTCTCATCTGAAACCATGGAGGCAAGAAGACAGTGGTATGACATAGTCAAAGTACTAAAAGAAAAAACTTCCAGCCACGAATTCTCTATCCAGCAAAGCTGGCATTCAAAAATGATGGCAAGCTCAAAATATTCACAGATAAACAGAAATTAAGAGAGTATGCCAATAAGAAACCTGCCCTTCAAGAAATACTAAAGGAAGTTCTACAGGTTGAAAGGAAAAAAACAGGAGAGAGGGAGTTGGAGGAGAGTGTAAGAACAACTAAAAAGACAAAAAGAGAAATAAAAACCACATATGACATACATAAACCCAAAGAAAATATGGCTAATGCAAGTAATTCCTTGAGAGTAATAACACTGAATGTTAATGGATTAAACTCACCAGTCAAGAGACAGAGATTGGCAGAATGGATAAGGAAATAAGATCCATCTATATGCTGTCTACAAGAAACCCACATTAGACCCAGGGATTCAAGGTGGCTGAAAGTGAATGGCTGGAAAGCAATTTTACAAGCAAACAATAACCAAAAAAAAAAAAAAAAAAAGAGTAGCTACCCTAATATTGGACAAAATAGACTTTAAATGCAAAACTATTTTAAGAGACAAAGATGGACACTATATATTAGTAAAAGGGGAAATATTTCAAGAAGAGAGAACAATCATAAACATTTATGCACCTAATCAGGATGCCTTAAAATACATGAGGCAAAAACTGGAAAAACTAAGTGGAGAAATAAATGCTTCTACAATTATAGTGGCAGAATTTAATACACCATTATCACCATCAGACAGAATATCTAGACAGAGAATCAATAAAGAAACAAAGACTCAGAATAGTACATTAGAGGACTTGGACCTAATAGACATATACAGAACACTACACCCAAATACAATGGGATATACATTCTTCTCAAGTGCACATGGATCATACTCCAAGATAGACCACATGCTAGGCCACAGAACAACTCTCAATGAATTCAGAAAGACTGAGATTATACAAAGTAATTTCTCTGACCACAATGGAATGAAATTGGAAATCACTAAGGGATAGAGAACCAGATTAGGCACAAAGATATGGAAGTTAAACCACACACTCTTAGATAAACAGTGGGCCAAGGAGGAAATATCAAAAGAAACCAGTAACTACCTTGAATCGGATGAAAACGAGAACACAACATATCAAAACCTATGGGATACAGCCAAAGCTGTATTGAGGGGGAAATTCATAGCCATAAGTGCATATATTAAAAAAGAAGAAAGAGCTAAAATTGAAGACCTAACTACACACCTGGAGCAATTGTAAAAACAACAACAAACTAACCCCAAAGGAAGTAGAAAGAAGGAAATAACAAAGATTTGAGCAGAACTAAATGAAATAGAGAATAAGAAAGCACTAGAAAAAATAAACAAAACCAAAAGCTGGTTCTTCAAGAAGATCAATAAAATTGGCAAACCCTTAGCCAGACTAATGAAGAAAAAGAGAGAGCAGATGCAAATACACAAAATATGGAATGAGGAAGGGGATATCACTACTGACCCCACCAAAATAAAGAGTACCATAAGAGGATACTTTGAAAAATTATATGCCAACAAGAATGATAATTTAGAGGAAATGGACAAATTTCTAGAAACTCACAAACAGCCTACATTGACGAAAGAAGAAACTGATGAACTCAACAGTCCAAGTACAAGCAAAGAGATACTCAGTCATCAAAAACCTTCCAACTAAGAAGAGCCCAGGACCAGACAGCTTCACAGCTGAATTCTACCAAACATTCCAGAAAAAGCTAACACCAATCCTGCTTAAGCTCTTCAAAAAAAAAAAAAAAAGGAAGTAGAAGGAACATTGCCTAACTCATTCTATGATACCAACATTACCCTAATACCAAAGTCAAACAAAGATACCACAAGAAAGGACAATTAGAGACCAATTTCTCTAATGAACCTAGACACTAAAATCCTCAACAAAATACTTGCTAATTGCATTCAACAACATATCAAAAGAATTACACACCATGACCAAGTGGGTTTTATCCCAGGTATGCAAGGATGGTTCAACATAAGAAAATCAATCAATGTAATACACCACATAAACAGATTGAAAGAAAAAAATCACATGATCATCTCTATAGATGCAGAAAATGCATTTGACAAAATACAGCACCCTTTCTTTATAAAAACACTGCAAAAGGTAGGAATAGAAGGAAACTTTCTGAACATGATAAAGGGTATATATGAAAAACCCAAAGCTAACATCATCTTCAATGGCAAAATCCTAAAACCCTTCCCTCTGAGATTGGGAACAAGACAAGGATGCCCACTATCACCACTCCTATTTAACATTGTCTTGGAAGTACTTGCACGAGCACTGAGACAAGAAAAGGACATAAAAGGCATCCAGATTGGAAAAGAAGAAGTAAAAATTTCATTATTTGCAGATGACATGATCCTATATGTAGAAAGCCCTGAGAAATCTACAATAAAGCTTCTAGAACGTATAAAGGAGTTCAGTAACGTTGCAAGCTATAAGATCATTGCTCAAAAATTAGTAGCATTTCTGTACACCAATAACAAGCAATCTGAGGAAGAAATCAAGAAAAAAATACCATTTACAATAGTAACTAAAAGAATCAAATACCTGGGAATAAATTTAACTAAAGATGTAAAGGACTTATATACAGAAAACTACACAACACTGTTAAAGGAAATCAAAGAAGACTTGAATAAATGGAAGAATATTCCCTGTTCATGTATAGGAAGACTAAACATCATCAAGATGTCTATCTTACCCAAATTAATCTACAGATTTAATGCAATCCCAATAAAAATCAACACTGTATTTTTTAAGGAACTGGAAAAACTAACTACAAAATTTATTTGGAAGGGTAAGAGGCCCCGAATTGCCAAAGACATATTGAAAACGAAAAATGAAGTTGGAGGTATCACACTACCTGACTTTAAAACATACTACAAAGCTACAGTGGTCAAAACCACATGGTATTGGCACAAGGATAGACATACTGACCAATGGAACCGAATTGAGAGTTCTGATATAAATCCTCGCATATACGGTCATCTGATATTCGACAAGGCCACCAAGCCCACTCAGTTGGAAGAGAATGGCCTCTTCAACAAGTGGTGCTTGGAGAACTGGATATCCATATCCAAAAGAATGAGAGAGGAACACCATCTCACACCTTATACAAAAATCAACGCAAGATGGATCAAAGATCTAAATATAAGAGCAAGACATAAAGACCTTGGAAGATAATGTAGGGAAGCATCTAGAAGGCCTTGTAATAGGAAATGGTTTCATGAACTTCACACCCAAAGCATGAGCAGAAAAAGTAAAAATAGATAAATAGGATTTCCTCAAAATTAAAAACTTTTGCACCTCAAAGGACGTTATCAAGAAAATAAAAAGGCAGCCTACCCAATGGGAGAAAATATTTGGCAACCATATATCTGATAAGAGCCTAATATCCTGCATATATAAGAAATCCTACACCTCAAAAATAAAAAGACAAACAACCCATTTAAAAAATGGGCAAGTGACCTGAAAAAACTCTTCTCCAAGGAAGAAATACAAATGGCTAAAAAGCACATGAAAAAATGCTCAACATCGCTAGCTATTAGGGAAATGCAAATCAAAACTATAATGAGATACCATCTTACACCTATTAGAATGGCGGCTATTTAAAAAAAAGCAGACTATAAGTGTTGGAGAGGATGTGGAGCAATGGGAACCCTCATCCACTGCTGGTGGGATTGTGGAATGGTCCAGCCCACTGTGAAGGACAGTTTGGCGGTTCCTCAAAAAACTAACTATAGATCTTCCATATGATCCAGCGATTCCACTGCTGGGTATATACCCAGAAGAACTGAAAGCAAAGACAAGAACAGATATATGCACACCAATGTTCATAGCAGCATTGTTCACTATTGCCAAATTTGGAATCAACCCAGGTGCCCATCAACAGATGAATGGATAAACAAAATTTGGTACATACATACAATGGAATATTACTCAGCTGTAAGAAGGAATAAAGTGCCCAAAACATGGAATAACCTGGATGAATCTTGAAGCCCTTATGTTGAGTGAAGCAAGCCAGGCATTGAAGGATGAACAGTACATGACCTCACTGATATGAATTAAGGAAATCGAGCAGTCTCTGAGAACTATTGTCTGAGAGATAGGTTTACAAGAAAGAGAAAGAGAAGAGAAAGTTGTGAGCCATCACCCATACGGATATATTCTATGGTAAAGTGATAGAGTGTAGTTGCGTATTGAAGGGGTAGGACAGGTGGGTAGCGATATTATTGAGTTTGGTGGTGTAGGGTTGACAGGTAGGTAGATTGGTTAGGGGATACCCAGGACACTGGGGGGAGAGATGGGAGAGGGACCAGGTGAACACTTGAGATTTGTGGGTATGAGGTTGAAAGTACAGAGGTGAGAATGCCCTTATGGCAATATGACAAGGAAGTGTCACTGATTTAGGGTGTTGGTTGGGGGGCATTAGGGTCAGGGCGCATCTGGAGCAGGCTTCTATGGAGTGTGTGAGTGTTCATCCTGTCATAATGTGTTGTATCAGTGGGTGGAAACCCACACAATGAGCAAGAAGGAGATGGACTCCCATCTTTGGGAGGACCGATTTGCTCAGAAATAGACAGGTGGGTGTCTCTTATGAGCAAGGGTGGTTCCTAATAGGGGAGGACAAACCAGTGTGTCAAGACCTCTTGTTGCATGTAACTATGAATCTTGTCATCCAATGAGTCAAGTCAGGGGGTCGTCATAGGTCCCGGGGGGATGGGGAGGAAGGAACAGAATAGATCAAACAGGGGGTATTTAGTGGTCAGTGGAAATGTTTTTCATTAACTTACAGTGATAGAAACAGGACATGGTAAATATCATCCAAATTTATAAAAGTGTACGGTCTAAAACGTAAACCATTGACAATGTTTAGTAGCTATGTTTCACTATCTGTA
>JAKSZT010053811.1:1831154-1858002 GCA_026826555.1 Tolypeutes matacus
ATGGCAGCTTGGGCTTTCCCAGCAGACACACACGCCTGTGTTAGAGGGTGAGCTTAGGGCAGTCTTCGAGACCTTCACAACTGCTCCATCTAGAAGGGATCTCAGAGTTCCCACACCCCAAATGCCATTCAGTGGCCCCAGATTCAACGAGCAGGAGATTCAAAGATGTCTGAGGCACATCTCCTTTCCAGTAAATGTCACAGGTATAAATGACACCCCAGGAGGGGTCAGATCCCCTCCTTTCACCCCTAAGCTGACACACACCCATGATCTCACAAATATGGAGAGACCTGGGGCTCTGGTTTTCAAATACGGGCAGTGAGTATATGATACTGATAAATATCACTGTGAGGATGTAGTAGTGCATCCTAGTCATCTTAGATATTAGATTGTCACCAGGGTCACAAGAATAATGTCTCCTTTCCATGGCCTCTGAAATTCATCCTCAGACCAGAGCCTTAAACCACATTTCACTTGCTATCCTGATGCACAAGGTTATGAATGAATGAGTGAATCTCTGAGTGAGACAGTCAAGAAAATATTAACACTTAGAGATGGCTCTGTTAGAAAGTCAAATCTCAGTAATATAAGGGAATTAGAGGGAAGTGGTGTTATATAGTGACTAAAGTGTGTTTTCCCAGTATATAAGGTCTACGTAGAGCGTGGAAATGGTTTGTTTGTGTGCCTGAGGAATTTGGTCTCTTTCAGGCAGGGTCTAAAGCAGGTTCTGTCGGGCCTGAAGCTCAGACAATTTGGAAGGCCATCTTCTAAAATAATACATGATAAAGCTTGAAAGTGAGTATTTATTTAGTATAATTAGAAGGAAATTCATAATGAGTGTTAAAATGATGACTACAACCACCAAAAACTCCAAAAAGATGATCTATACATATATAATTTTAAAAATTTAGACACATCACTTATGTAGTTTTGTAACCTGAAGTATGGTGGAGCAAAAGTCCAAGGTAAAGGATACAATGGTTTTATTTTGAATGAAATCACCTAACGTTTGCAAGTTTTACATAACCATGTGGCCACGTACACACACAACTCAAAGCCATCAGTGACAGCTGATTTCCTCTAAGGAGTAAAAATGAAGTCAGGTTCATGTTATTTATTTAGACTTTATTTTCACATCAAGTTTTAAAAATAAACTAGCTTTCGTAATACTTATTCTGAAAAAAACTTGTTGTTTCAAGTAAGGATAACAATTCATTGGCCTCAGACTTAACTTTTATGATTATATATGTTCAATTATATTTTGACAATAGCCATATTTAGCCAAATGCAGGCTTTTTCTGCAACCCATTTCCAAATTCCCAGATCCTGGTCCACTGACTCCTGCAATCAGCCTGGATGCCTTACAGGCCTGCGTTGGTACTGTTGGAATTTGTGGAAGCTACTGGAAGGAGTCAAAAGGTAAAGCCCGTGTGGCATTTCAGGAAGCAGAACAAAGAGCTTGTTTTTCCTACGTTTTATACCACACTAGATGGCTCCTAAGCAGTCAGCCTGGACTCATAGGTCTAGATGAGCTAGACTCTGACCGCATTCAGCACGGGCACAGGTGGCTCTGCTAAGAACATCCAGTCACTGTCAGTTATGAGGACAGCGGAAGCCTGTCCGCTGTAGGGGACCACGCAATTGAAGAGTTGTGGAGAAATGCAGTGAGCCATCTTGTTCAAGACAGAAGAAATCTTTTCCTGCATGCTGAGATGTCATTCACTCACTAATGTAGATAATCCGTTAACTTTATGCTTGCATTTCAGGTTGTTTTTGAAGAAGCATTTGAAAGTGTGATAATATATAAGAAAGCATCTCTGAAACTGGATTGATGTCTCTGAGCTGTTTTTCCAAAAATAAATGGCATAGCAGGGAAAAACTGGAATGATCTTAAGGAGAAATCTAATAGCGAATGTATCAAAAAAAGAATGAAAAATCATTCGAGGTTTATGTAAAAATATATGCTACAGTTTTAAATTATTGTAGCTTAATATCTGATACGAATGCTTTTCATGTAAAAGGAAGAATGTACATTCTTTATGAAAATATTAAGCACAGTTAAAATAAATGTTATGAAATATAATAGCATTTTCATTTGAAAATGTGTGGGCAATTACACATTCCAAAAAATAGATGGGAGTATACTCGTTTGCAATATTTTAACAAAATTGCTTTAGACGAAATGTGGGAACAAGAAATGATGATAAGTTTGCCCCTGACAAACACTAGACAAGTATCCAAAATGAATTAAGCATGTTCCCCAAAAGTTTCACCTTTCTAGAAAATATTTATATACCATTAGGAACAGATCACAAATTTCACAGACAGGTTTTTGATTAATTATGTAAATGTGAAACGTCTGTCCACTGCTAATCTCTGTCTCCTTTCTTTTAAGACTTTTTCATCAAAGAGTTCTTTTTCCCGGTAATGTACAGGTGGCCCTTCCAGGTACTTTGCTTCTGCTCCCTTGTAATCTAACCCATCGAGGGCAGAAATTGAGCAAATGATGGCTTCCGGCAGAAGAACTTCCAGAACAAAGTTCACTTTGTCGTTTCTGATGAGAGCCAGCATTTTCTCGTCTATGTGACGGTAGATTTCTTGCAGATGTTTTACCACAGCATCCAACTGATCGTCATCCTCCAGGTACGTTTCGATGCAGACCACATACCTGTTTGAATTTAAAAATGATTTCAGCCACGGGGACCAGAAGATGGTCCTCGGCCCCCTTTCTTCTCCCAATGAAGTCCATCTGTGATTTGTCATCGTACCGGAAACCATCACTCTCTGATGCTGCCAACAGGGATGTGGGGTTTTCACTTTTCCCAACACTCTTCACTAAGTCCCCTCTGCGCTTCTGATATTTTCTATCAGAAAAAGGGAACCAGATTGCTTTTGCAGTGGATTTTGAGACAGGTAGTGGTCTTGTTTTCATCTGAGCTGCTTCTTTGACGCAAATTTGTTCTTTCATTTATAATATTCAGCGCCACTTTAAGTGATTGTCTGTAGACCATTTTCTCTCTAGGTAAAGCATGGACTGCTGACTGAGTCAGCAGAGAGGAGACAAGGGCTTCAATTTGAGACTTATTCAGGATCTTTACGTCTGTGCTTTTCACTTTAATTTTTTCATCCAGTGAGAGTATTTGAACTTGTAGAGAAAATGCTTTTCTTCCTTAAATTTTTGATGAAGTCCCAGATCTGGACAAAATTTTTGCTGGCCATCACTGATTTTTCCAATTGCATGGGACATACTCTTCATCCACTATGATTTAAGTTTATGTGTCAAGATGTAATTGTCACAGGTTGAGGTGCCTGACTGTCTTCCCCATTGCTAAGGCAGATTCTCCAAAAAACAGCCTCTTTTTCCTTAGATCTACAAAAGGTTTACAGCTTGTGTAGCCTGCCCTCTTCCACGTGAATCTCTCAGGGATGCTTGAAGTCCTGAATTTTGGGTAGACAATACCAAGGGATACTGGAGCAAGGAAAAAGAAGAGAAGGAAAGGGTCAGAAAAAAATTTTTTCTTTTGCCAAAGTAGAAGAATGCTGGTCATTAAGAATTGGTAAGAAATGCTACAAAGAAAAAGAAGAGTGACTATTAGCAGAGAGGATAGTTACGTGGCAAGTATTTGGGGAAAGAACACAAAATACAAGTAGCACTTATGACACCCTAGTCCCAATATCTTTTCTTTATAATTATTATTAAATAGTAAAAGTATCCGTGTGTGTTATGTTATTATTGAATATTCTGTGCCTTTTGGACTCCTCCAGTTTCAACCTAGGAAAATGCTTCATTTTTTTCTTTTCTAGGTTCCTATTGTTGCCCTGTCCATCCAAGTAAGCCAGAGGTAATGCCCTACACCCAGATACTTAGTATCTGTGCACATTTAACAAAGTTGTGTTCAAGGCATGAGCTTAGGATTCGGAGGTTCATGTTGATTATGTTGACGAATTACTGGTTATCATGGTTACTAAGGATTGCTTGTGGTACAGGCCGTTGGCTGGGACATAGAGTTCTTCATATCGATATTGTAGTTTAAAAACTGTTTTTTCCCAGATCTATTACTCTTATTTTAAATAGAATTGACTGTAGAGCAAGGAACAAAATTAATTGTTCTCCAAAATCTCAACCTAAAATGACTGAAATGAAATGAATGGTCTTACTCAAGGGCACGCAGATGGTGGTAGGTTGATTCTGTGACCTGGATCTCGTGGCCCTCACACTCCAACCACTTATCCAGTCGACCCTTAACCCTGCTCTGTGCTTCTCCTGTGCACTGTTTCTCCGGGATCAAATGTAGATACCCAGGTCCTATGCACCTCTAATGTGAATCTAGAAAATCCAAAAGCAGACAAGAAATCAAGTCAATTAAATGAGGATTAAGAATTTTCCTTGTTCTCAACTCTAGAATGCATGTCATTCTGAAACAGAAATGATATCTTAATCTCATTCACATGGTAGATGTGATGTTTAATTCCTCCTTCAGCAGCATTTCGAAATTTACATTATAATACTTAGTTTATGTAAATCCCTCTCTATTTCAGAACAATGGAACTCCTGCTTTCATGAGAGCAATTGTACTGTACACGTAGGTTGAATAATAGTAGCCTTTGTGTGTATGATAGTCTGATTGCATGTGTGAAATAAAAATGAGACCTTTAATATTGGTATTTTTTCTGATTCTAATAAAACATTAAATGGGCTTACGGAGACTATAAAATACATGGAAAGTTTATACAATGAAGGCAGCACATCATAGATGTTGACTGTTAATATATTAGTGGATGTGCTGCCAACATACTTCCTACGTATTCATATACCCAAACACGCATATATTACACATAACTACATTTCTTCACTCAAGAGCACATTTGAGCCCCTTTTCATGTAAATGCACATATTTTTTCTATGTTATTCTTAGTGGATCTCTTTACAATGAGATTTTCCCTTATGTTTCCCACCTTTAAAGAAATTTCAAATACAGAAATGTATAATGCAGAAGACACAATTGTTCTCTCAATCCCTCTCTTCCCACCCTCCCACCCAGAAATACTTTGCTAATATGCTGTTTTATATTTTTCTAGCTTTCTCTGTGCACTGTACAAATATTTTATTATTCATTTATATAATTTAACTCATGCATTGTTGACTTCAAATTGTATGTTTCACAATGTAAAAAATCTTAATAAATTCATATATATAGTGTTTGTTTAGGCATACTTGTGCCTTGAATATATATATATATATATGAAATTTATAATGATAATGAAATATACATATTTTAGGGCTAAGTTGCACAAACTTTTTTCTTAGCTGGGAGTTCATGATCATACAAGTGTGGAAGCCCTACTTTAGAGAACTCAAAGACTGTTTGGCTCTCAAAACACAAGTGCTAACTGAGGACACAGAACAAAAGGGTGAATGAGTAATGGGTGACTCAGCCACGTCAGTCTCCCACAGCTGGACCTGCCAGCCTCTCCCACAAAATAGGAGTGATCAAGCTTCTTCAATCGCAACCAAATGACTAACTACTCACATCCCAAAACACACCCACACACTCAACCTCACTGGCTCTCACTATGATGTTAGTAACCCAAAATGCTTCATATTGATGCATATAATCCATGCTTACTGCCTGTACACATCCCCGTCAATGTTTCTGCTTTCAATGTAAATGAAATTTTAGCTTGATTTGTTTCATTATTAAAAATGTACATGGAAAAAATCTAAAATGATGTTTAAAATTATAAAATAAGAAATATATTGAGTATAAGTATACCTATACCTATCACCCAAGAATGTTTATTGGAAACATAGGTGTCCATGGACTCCAGAATTTTAATTCTAATTATGCATATAAGATATTAAAGTGCATTTAAAATTGTACAGCCTATTTGTATATCCTTTGGTATTCACATTTGCCTACATCTTTTAAAGTGTGAAACACTAATAGAGTGTTTTCAATATATAATCAAAATATCTATTGCAATTATTTTCTGATTATGAAAGCAATGCATGCCAAAGAGAAACAATCAGAAATGGTGTGTGTTAGACAAAAATGTTAAATTGTCCTCTCACCATATGCTTTGGCCCATTGCCCAGATACCCTGGATTAAGAGGTTTTTATATAGTCTTTTCATATTTTGTATTAATAGGAATACAATTCTCTTCTTTTCCTCTAGAGAGAGAGCTAAGTAGAGAGATGCTAGGTAGATAAAGATAAGTAAATATTTATCCTCTTTTGCACACCTGTAGCAATGTGATAATAGAGCATTGAACAACTTTATACTAACTCATAAAACAAGCCTAAGTTCTCAGTGGGCTCTGAATATAAAAATGTACCCAATGTCTTAGTTTATTATCAAATGAAACACTGCTTGAACAGTGAGAATACACAATTGGGTTAAAATAAAAGGGAAATACTCTTAACTAGCAACTCCACAACCTACATACAGCCTCATAGTCAATTTCATATGATCAGGAAATAAAATTCTCAAATTAAACAGTTTAAAGTTTGAAGTCTTGGTATAACTTTTGTGCTTTTGCATTTGCTCTTTAGTTGAATAATGAAACAACTAGTTGAAACAGCTGGTTTCTCCAAACAGCAGCCATGATTTTTGGAAGAATTATTGTACAAGTTCTATTCTGGTAAACTCCTCTCCCAAGTGAGGGTTTTAATTGCTCTTGAGGATAAAAGAAAAAACAATAATCCTCAGCAAAGAGTTCTTTCAAAATGAGGACATTTTTCTTGATTTGAACTCTACCACATCATTACTCAGAGACAGCAGTTCATTTTCTTTCATCTTTACCCCAATACCCCCTCCATACAATTACTAGGTATATATTGGAGCTTCTTTAACCGGTAGGTTTTGTAATTTTAAAGCCTCCCACAAAAATGAATTTCTGTGAACAGATGAGTTCGAAGTTCCCTTTACTATAATAAAGGTACAATTTATAAAATTGCTTTTGTGAAGAAAATGTATTCTTGCCCATTTTTGCACCTTTCCATCTCCAGATGAATTTAGCATAAATTTTTACACATTTTTTAAACAAGCTTTTAAGGTTTCATTGGATTAACAGTGAATTTTTAGAACATATGAGTTAGAACATATATCTTTAAAATTTTCTTCTTACATGTTGTTGATTAGTTTCACATATTCATAGAGGTCATCGCTAATTGGAGGGTGGGGTTGTATTTGTATATAATATTTAAGGGAAAGATCAGGAATTGTCCTTAGTTTTCTAAAAGGATTAAAAAAGTAAACTTGTTTCTCAGTTTGTAGATTATATCCTATGGCCATAAATACACATACTTGCATTCAAATTACCAAATTTAACAGTATTTAAGCTCTGAAATTCTCATTTTTCCTTATTCAATAACCAGTTACAAAGCCTATTCTTCCAAGCACTCACTTTCAAAGATCAACTCCCTAGAAAAGGACAAACATGAGCACTTGAGACAAAGAACTACATAAAATTCATGGTTCATCATCAGGATATTATTTTAAGAGTAAAGTGAATACTCTCCCTTTCAAAGCTCATTCCTTTTGCAAAACTCAGGTTGTTCTTCCAGTCCAGTAGGACAACTTTCAAAGACGCTCTTTCTCCCTCCAATCCCTATTACCCTGCCAAAGGAGAGACAAACAATATCCCCTGTAAATAAAATTATGTGTGGCGTTTGTGTTAAAAAGTCCCGAAGATGAGGCCTCCATATTGGCTAGATTCCAGGTGAGTGAACAGGTCTGTCGGTCAGAACGTATTGATCTTGTTCTGTTGTGTACTGGAATAAAGAGTTGCTCAAATTCACAAGGTAGGTCTGTGGCAGTGTGAGATGATTTTATGAATCCCCAAAAAAAGAAAGATTAGGTTTGTAAACTAATCTATTCCTCGGGGTGTACTACCCTTTGATTTCATTAAATTCAGTTGACAGGCCTTTGATTAGACTACCTGTTAAGATTAGGGCTTTTGATTCAACATCAGTAAGGTGTGACTCAGGTTGAGTCCCTGCCCCCTTGCTGGGTCTGATATAAATGGACTCATAGGAAGACAGACACAGGAAGAGAGAGCTCTGCCATTTTTAGACCACTCGGCCACGCTACCACCCGTGCTCTGCCATTTTTGATCCTGCCATGTGACAGAAAGGAGAAAGCTTAAACAGCTGAGGCCCCGGGAGAGATGAGCATGATAGCTTACAGATGAATTTGGAAAGAGAGTGGAACATCTAAGACTGATATAGGAAGCCCTAAGAGATGAGCCCTATGCCATCTTGCAGCTGAAATCAGGAAGAAGGCAGAACAACTGAGCCTGAGAGAGTAAGCCAGAGGGGAAGGCTGAAACTTTGCAGAGATTGGTGGCCATCTTGCTTCACCATGTGGCAACACACTGGGATCAACAGTAGCTGATTTTGGTGAAAAAGCATTTCTGCTGATGCCTTGATTTGGCTTTGGAACTGTAAGCTTTTACTCCCAAATAAATCCCCATTATAAAAGCAAAAACTTTCTGGTACTTTGCATCGGTGCTCCTTTGGTGGTTAAAAAAAAATCTGATTAGAGATCTATTGAGTAAAAATGTTATAGTTTATGCAACATACATATCCACATAGAGAATAACACTACAGATTTTTTATCTTAGGATAAAAATGAAATGCAAGGAAAATGTCTTAAATATTAAACAGAAATCTCATTACATGGCTACACTGAAAAGATAAGAGGAACAGGATGGAAGTGGGAGATGATGGTAGACTTTATTTTTCACGTCATATCATAAAATTACATGGGAAGCACATTTATGTGTGCATATGCAAAACATTTTACTTTATAAAGAACCTAAGGAGATATAAATGGAAATGTTGCACATAAGTGAACAGGAGCAAAGCAAGAGTAGCAAAATGACACTATAGAAAATAGCAATGTAAGTAAAATATCTTTGAAAAGTTGTTAGAGAGTTTTATATTGATCAAAGGAATTAGTCATTATTAAAATTTGTATACCTAGCCCCATCAGATATATTCAATCAGGGTCCAAGAAAGAAGCCTGGAGACGGAGAATATTTGAAAAAACAGTAGCCAAGAATTTTCCAAAATAATGAAAAATATCCAGTGACATATTCAAATATGCTAAAAACCCAAGAATAATAAACACATACACACACACACAGGTCTAGACCCATGATAGTAAACCTTGTAGAAACCAAAGCCAAAGAAGAAACCTTAAAAGGGAAGAGAGAACAAATAAACACGATTAAGAGGCAGGGCACTTATTTTTTCTTTGTAAATTAGAGAGAACTCAATAGAGTTATTTGGAGGCTGCAAAGAACAAAAGGACAACAATAAAGTAACAAAAAGAGAGAAGTGGAAGGAAGAAGCAAGCACTCTTAGATCTGGAGAAGCCAAGGGAAGTCAGGGTGGTTCTGCAACCCCGTGAGCTTGGAGGAGGAGACCCTCAGAGCTGGACACAGACTTCTGAGGAAAGGCGGTGAGCCGCCCAGGTAGATGGGGTTTCTCAAGAAGGTCAGGGAAGGGACCCCAGAAACCTGCGACATCTCCCGAGGGTGATGGTGAATGGATCAGCTCCACCCGGAGGGTCAGGATCTCAGAGGAGGCCGCCCTCGAAGACGGGACCCAGAGCCCTGAGGAGGGGCAGAGTTCACCCGCCTGCTGGTGGCTGTTCTTTCTGAGGGGACGCAATGAAGAGCATCCTTCGGGTGGGGAGGAAATCAGTCTTCATGGCCGGTCTGCCCTCCTGAAGTCACATGGCCCCGCTTGTGTGAAGGGCCTTGTT
Source organism: Tolypeutes matacus (assembly GCA_026826555.1). Taxonomy (NCBI): domain Eukaryota; kingdom Metazoa; phylum Chordata; class Mammalia; order Cingulata; family Chlamyphoridae; genus Tolypeutes; species Tolypeutes matacus. Next base: position 1,840,929 of record JAKSZT010053811.1, read on the forward strand.
GGGGTGACCCTGAGAAGCAGAACAGAGGAAGGCACGGCCTGCTTCTCCTCCCTCCACATGTCCTTTCTCCCTCTGGAGACCCCGACTGCTAGTCCCAATCAAGGAGCCAGTTGGTAAAGGACAATAGGGCTGGCAGAGGCCCAGTCTCCACATCATAGGATTTGGGGCTGAGAGACCTGGGTCTCCTTTACCTCGTCCTGCTTCTTCCTAAAGCTCATGTCCTGACAAAGAAAGCAGTAGTAAGTCATTAGATATTATGCTTTTTTTTTTTTTTTGAAACACAATAAAAACAGAAATAAGTATAACTTCAGCAGCATCCACTTCCAAACATACAACAAAAATGTTAAGGAGCTTGTATTGTTTGCTTATATAATAAAGGAGACTGTATTAGTCAGCCAAAGGGGTGCTGATGCAAAATACCAGAAATCAGTTGGCCTTTATAAAAGGCATTTATTTGGGGTAGAAGCTTACAGTCACAAGGCCATAACGTGTAATTTACTTCCCTCACCAAAGTCTGTGGCCACGTGTTGGAGCAAGATGGCTGCCAACATCGCAAGGGTTTAGGCTTCCTCTTCCTCTTAAGTCTCTGTGGTCCCAGCTTCTTCCAATATCAGCTGTAGGCTGGGATAAGTCTCCTCTCTCTCCCAGGGCTCATTTCTCTCTGGGCTCAGCTGCTCTGCTCTCTCCACAAGGCCAGCTGTAGACTATCAGTCTAATGGCTCATCTCTCTTCCCGGGGCCTCTGCCATGTCTATGGAGCCTTCTCTCTTTCCTCACGTATGAGCTTCTCTGTGCTTACTTCCTGAGGCTCCAGCATTAAAACTCCAACTAACTACTTTGCTCTGCTGTGTAGGTTTCTCTGTGTAGTTTTCCACCAAGGGGGTGGGGACTGAATGTCCTACTGACATGGCCCAATCAAAGCCTTAATCATAATTTAATCAAGTAAGAGTGAAACCTCTGAATCCAATCCAATATAATATGCCCAGAAGAACAGAAGTGTTTAGAAACATAATCTTATCTCTTATTTTTGGAATTCATAAACAATATCAAACTGCTGCAGAGCCATTTACTGATTTTAATAGGTGGTGAGACAACAGGAAATTTGTCTTTTAGAGAAGAGGTTCATTAATTTGAGGATCAAGTACTTGGAGTGAGCACAATGTCATTCTCTTGGTTCCGGAAAGTTACAATAAACTTTTCAATCCTTCTAATTTTATGTTGTCATTTACTGACTTCAAATTTTCTCTTTCGTAATGTACACATGATATTTTACTGTAAGTAAGTATAAAATGAACAGTTAAACACGGGTGTAAGTTCAGAAATACTCAGTTACCTCTGCTTTAAAGAACTCAGATCACAATGCCCTCAACACAACAGATGTTGTCTTAGGACACAGAAAACGGGAGTAGGGAAGAGAGATAAGTTACTCCATCATCTCATCCCCCCTTCAGAAAGAACTGTCAGCCTCTCCAAAAAAACCAGCAGTGTTGTAATCTAAGCATCTTTTAAAATACATATATATAAAACAACAACAACAACAATAACAAAAACCCAGTAGTGAGTCGAGCCCTTCATATCCAAGTAAATAGCACACCTTCCCAGTACACACACACACACACACACACACACACACTCACATTGATAGATACTAGGCCTGATTCTTCTGTGGTTATTCCATCCATCTAGCTTACAATAGCCTTGTTATATATTTCTGCTTCCATGAAAAACTGGCATGGCCCAGTTGTCATAGAAACCAGAAAGTCAACAAAACGATCTTGGTGCTAGCTTTCCATGGAAACCAGGAAGTTCAATTACATCCTCAGAGGCAGAGTGTTGATTTTCATCTGTTGATTTTCATTTTCACAATGGGTTATGGAGGAAATAAAGTCAAAGGTGAACCTTATGGTTCTCCCTTGGGACACATAACGTCAGCACCCAGCGTGTAAGACTCACCATTCAGCCTGCCCTGGCACCCAAGGCCAGTACATTGTGCAGGTGGGAGTGATGGTCAGTTATAAAACCGACCAGGCTATAGTCACTAGTTGTATTAGTCAGAGTTCTCTAGGTAAACAGAACCGATAAGAGGTGCTTGTAAATAGTATGAGATTTTATAAAATTGTCTTACGTGACTGTGGGGATACATGACTCCAAATTCTATAGGGAAAGCTGTAAGACGTTTGCCTGAAGTAGAGATGGGAATTCTCTCTATGTGTTTCTGCTTTACTTCTCAGTTTATATAAGACTCCAGGAAAAGGATGGAGACCTAATCTGGGTCATGCCTCACTTACATGGTCCAATCAAAGGCCCTAAAGTGATATAATTAAAAGTGATCTAATCAAAAGTTCCCTTAACTGAATCTAATGCAAAGGACCCCACACCCACAGGAATGGACCAGTTCCAAGAATAGGATTTTCTGGGATTCCCAAAAGAACTTCAAACGGTCTCACTAGTAAGTCAATCAAATACTAACCTAGGTATTGCTGTGAAGCTATTTTGTAAACGTTATTAAAGCCCATTATCAGCTGAATTTAAATAAGGGATATTTTTAAAGCTAATCTGGGTGGGCATGATTCAATCAAGTGAAAGATCTTAAGAACAGAACTGAGGCTTCTCTGAAGAAGAAAAAATTCTGCTTGTGGAGTGCAGCTTCTGCTTCTGCTTAGCATTCTATCCTGCACTTCCTGATTGCTTTCCCTACGGATTTTGGACTTTCTTAACCATCCCCTGAAATTGTGTAAGTCAATTCCTTGAAATAATTCTAATACATGTCTCCTACAAGTTGTGGTCTTCTGGTTGAACCCTATTTGATATAACACCCATTAGAATAGCTAAAAAATTTTAAATGGATAATAACTGCTTCTGCCAAGAATGTGAAGAAATTGGAATTCTCACACATTGCTGATAGGAATGTAAAACGGTGCCAGACACTTTGGAAAATACTTGACAGTTACTCAAAAAGTTAAACATGAAGATAACATATAACCCGGCAATTCCACTCCTATGCATATATCCAAGAGAATGGAAAACATATGCCTATGCAAAAATTTGTACATGAATGTTCATTTCAATCAGCATAGTCATAACACATGAAAAGCATTAACAAGCCATTGCCCATCAACTGATGAATAGAGAAAATTTGGTATATCTGCACAATGGTATATTGTTTGGCCATAAAAAGGAATGAAGTACTTATCCATGCTACAACAAGAATGAACCTTGAAGACATTATGCTAAGTGAAAGAGAGACACAAAAGGTTTCATGTGGGCAGTGCTTGGACAAAGTTTCCTTAAAGGAAAAGTCCCTCCCAGCAGGAGCCCTTCCAGAAACAGTGGCATGAGGCCATACCAAGGAAGGGAATAGGGCAAGGGAAACTCCTAAGGGGGAGCAGAATTAGAGAGGGGGCTAATGTGTCTAGGTGATGACACTCAGCAGCAAGGTGGAGAGTTTCTGTATCAGAGAGCTCCAAAGGGCAGCAGAGGTTATGGGTCTATTATAGCTACAGGACTTGTCTTATCTCTCCTTAGCAGATGTGGGGTGGAGTTTCATGAGCTATGCAAAGTAGGGAGGTTATAATAACGAAAAAATATTTATTTGGGCTATTTTTAAGGCAATTGGGTGTGTAAGAATTTGAGTTTGGTACTGGTCCTAATGGTCTGTGAAAAAGTAAGTAACCTGGGAGCCACATAAGGCCAATACACAGGAACTGTCTTTGGCCCATTTATATAACTATCCGTTCCCTGTCCACATGCTGTTTTATAATAAGTTGCATGCTATTTTCTAATGCCTGAGTTTACAGCCAGTGAAAAAACATCCTAAAGACCAAGAATCCTTTAAAAGCAAAAACTAGGATTTTAAAGCCTTTTCACAGCCAGTCTTCCCATTTAGTGGGGAAAAGACATAAGAATAGATCAGAAATGAGATTTTGATTTGTTCAATCTTCTAAGTCAACAGAGTGACATTATGTTCCCTTTGTTCATATCCATGGCTATCTGTAAACCTTGGTGAGAGTTATCTACCCAAATGCAACAGGATGTGTTAGCAAGTGCATAGATTTCCCCCCTTCAATAGCCAGTAAGTAATCTAGGGCTCTGTGGTTATTGTACACCATGGATGCTAAAGTTTGATGAGATTTGGCTGAGAGTTCCAGTCCTTGGTCTGTTTGTTTAATTTGTGTGGACAATTCCTTGGGCATGGTTATCTGTCTTTCTTTAAATTGGTGTGTGGTGTCTCGCACATATGCTGTTCCTACTTCCCCTCAAACTAGTGGTCTTAGGGTGATCAGTATCAGAGAAACTTTGGGAAAACTCATTTGCAGCATTGGAGAGTTGTGGCTAGTGTGGTTTGTGGGTGCAAGGGCTTGGGGAATTCTGCTGATAAAGAAAAATCTGTTAGGATTTTGAGCTATACCAAGTGCAAGAAATATTGTCTAGGGTAGGATGAAGGGAAGATTGTGATGGGGGAATCCATTTGATTCCCTCACAGTCTTACTAGGGTCCCTCTGCTGCCTGTATTCTCTGTGTTCCTATGAAAGCTCAATGCAATTGGAGGCGGTGTTAATAAGAGCATATTTTGTGATTGTAAAACAAGTTTGCATGTCATCCACCTTGCATTTGGCATCTGGGCCAACTCAATTGGTTATGGGTTCAACCCACTGTTGTTCACAGCTGTGTGATATTAGCCTCTGGATAATGTTTGATGCCAATGGTTAGAGAAATAGGCTCATCTTTATAATTGAGTTTATGAGAAAGTTTGGCCAGGGGAGGGGTGTATCAAAATTAGATTGGCAACATCCATGTGTATCAGAATTAGATTGGTAGAAACAAGCCAAGCATGTGGTTAGATTTGCCATCTTATGTATTTTAATGGATAAGGTTATATGTAGGTTTGTTGGGCCATTGTATGTTCCTCTTTGCTCAGATTGATGTGTAATGGTGATTGAGTTCCCTGCTGATTGCCAGTGGTAAATGACATTGTTTTCATGGGCGTGGACTAGTTTTTGTAGTTCCTAAAAAGAGTTGTTAGCGTAGCTGACATCAAATTAGATCCTGAGCTATGGGGCACTCACATATGGGATACTGATAAGTGGGTCAAGTTATTTTCTAAAAAATAGGCATCAGTTATATTATACATTGGTCCATTTATGTACCCATATATTGCAACATTGCGGTGTTTCAGTGGGGGACCAACTTTGCCATCATTTCTGTTCTAGGAGAAGCTTTTCTAGCGCAGATGCTTGTATAGATTTAATAGACTCAGCAGTGGTCCCTTGGGAGATGGCAGTGTGACTACATCAATAAATTTCCTCCCAAGTTGGATTTCTTACTGGGTTTCTTATTACTTTTTCTATCTTCTGAAAGGTTGGATATGTATGTTTTTAAGGAGGCCCCAGAAGATTAATATTGGTGGGGGCAAACCCTTTCAAATATTTCCCAAATTCTAACTAGGGGTGGCTTGGATAAGCCTGGCAGGTTTTATAGTAATCATATGCAATATGGGTATCAAACTGGGAAGAGACACTCCCATCAAAGTGAAGTTAGATTTCAACATGGGATTAAATTGGATTTTTTGTGGTAAGAATTGCCTTTGTTTTAGTACCCAAGAGCTATGATTATTAACTGTGGGAAGCCAGGATTGTGATCGTTTCAAAGCCCATTTCTATTGAGTGTTTTGTAAATCTTGCAGTTGTATCATGAGAAGGTTAGGATAGGGAAGAATTCCCAAGCTGGTTGTAGTCCCCGATTATATAGATAAGCCTTGTCCCAGGTAATATTATGTTGAATACATTGCCTTCCTTGCATATATTGATTAATTGCCAGGGAGGAGGTCCATGGTAAGCTGCCCTTGGCTACTTGGTTAGTGCACTTTCCTCCTCAGTAAATGGGGCTTATACTGGTTAGTATAGTGGTTTGTACCCCAGAAAAACATGTTCTTCAATCTAATCCATTCCTGTGGGTGTAATCCCATTGTAAGTAGGATCTTTTGATGAGGCTATTTCAGTTAAGATGTGGCCCACCTCAATCAGGAAGGGCCTTAATCTTATTACTGGCGTCCTTTACAGCATGAAATTCAGACACACAGAGAGAAAAGCCACAGAAGCAAGAAGGTAAAATCAACCAAACTCAGAAGAGAAGGGAGAGACCAGCAGATGCCACCATATTCCTTACCATGTGACAGAGGAGCCACGGCTCATTGACAACCAGTGTCTGGGAAGAAAGCATCACCTTGGTGATGCCTTGATTTGGACATTTTCTCAGCCTCAAAACTGTGACTAAACAAATTCTCATTGTTTAACCCAATCCATTTTATGGTATTTTCTTTGAGCGGCATAGAAAACTAAAATAGAAAGAGTCAATATTTTAGTCCTGTAATCATGTACCCTCTGTTGGTATTGGATATGGACCCTGATCCATATAAACTGTGTTGATGTGGGTTTTTATGAACTGGAAGCCTGCCCACCCTACATTAATCCTCATAAAAGCCCCAGTAGTCTGTCAGTGGAAAATGTTGGCCAAGACCAAAATCTCTGCCAGTTGAGGATGTTGAAGTGGGCTTATCAGGTAAAACATGGTATGCAACATGATTTGGCAAGTCTGGAGAAGGGGGAAATGAACTTTGAGTCTATCCATTTGTTTCTCAGAGGGGCTCCTGACAAATATAAGTACTCCATACTGCCAATGATGGCTAATGCTTACAAAACAGATTTTTCCAGGGTAACCATATGGACCCAGAGATTTCTTTTTTTGAGAGTTTTTAATTTATGAATTAAATTTCCTTAATAGTTATAAGCTACTCAAATGTACCATTTCATAATGTATGGGTTGTGGAAGTTTGGGATTTTTGAGGAAGAGGTCTATTTCATTTAAATGGTCAAATTTATGTTTGTAGACTTGTTTGTAGAATTTCCTTATCATTCGTTGGATGTCTGCTAGGTCTGTAATTATATCCCCTCTTTCTTTTCTGATATGGGCAATTTGTGTGTTCTCTCTGTTTTTCTTTGTCAGTCTTTAGCAAATTGGTAAACTTTTATGAATTTTATTGATATCTTCAAAGAACCAACTCTTTGTTTCATTCATTTTCCCTTTTTTCTTGGTTTAGTTTTCATCAATTTCTGCTCTCATCTTTATTATTTCCTTTCTGTGCTGCTTGTTTTGGGTTTATCTTGCTCTCCTTTTTCTAAGTGTTGAGGTGGGAGCTTAGATTATTGCTTTGAGACTTTTTTCTTTTCTAATGTGTATATTTAATGCTATAAATTTCCCTCTTATCACTGCTTTAATGATTTTTTAATTTTCATTCAGTTCAATGTATTTTTTAATTTCCCTTGAGTCTTCTTTATGAGTTCCTTTCTGTTAAATAACTTTCTTTAGCTATTCATTTAGGGTACACTAGCTGGCAAAAATCTCTTAGTTGCTCTAAATCTGAGAATATCTTGCTTTCCCCTTCATTCTGAGGGACATTTCTACTGGGTATATGATTCTGGGTTGACACTTCTAGTATTTCAGAACCTGAAAAATATTATGCCACTTCCTTCTGGCCTCCATGATTTCTGATGAGAAATATATTGTCATTCAAATTGTCTTTGCCCTACAGGAAAGGTGTCCTTTTCCTCTGGCTGCTGTCAGGACTTTTCTTTATCTTTATTTTTCAGAAAACCAGACAAAATATTACACTTTCACAAAATTAACTCAAATAGATCATAGACCCAAATGTGAAATGCAAAATTATAAAACTTCTGGAAGAAAAGTTAGGAGAAAATCTATGTGATCTTGTGTGGGGTGATGAGTTTTTAGTTAGAACACCAAAAGCCCAGTCATGAAAGAAAAAATATAAGTTGGATTTTATTAAAACTAAAAAAGTCTTTTGGTCTGCAAAAGACACTGCTAATAGATTGAAAAGACAAGCCACAGACTGTGAGAAAATGTTTGCAAAATATATATCTGATAAAGGACTGGTATCTAAATCTACAAATAGCTCTTAAAACAATGAGAAAGCAAATAGCCCAATTAATAAATGAGCAAAAGATATGAAAAGACATATCACCAAAGAAGACAAACAGGCATTTGAAAAGATGCTGATCATCATTTGTCATTAGGGAATTTAAAAACAAACTACAATATGATATTACTACACACCTATTAGAATGACTAAACTCCAAAAAGATTATAATACTAATTTCTGGCAAGGATGTAGGGCAGGGACTCTTATTCTTTACTAGTGGAAATATAAAATGATATGGCCACTTTGGAATACAGTTTGTCATTTTTCTTACAAAGCTGAACACATGAGAAAAAACATGGAACAAATAACAATCGAAGGTCATTCTACAAAATACCTTATTAGTACTCCTCAAAACTGTTAAAGTCATAAAATATAAGGAATGTCTGAGAAACTACCACAGCCAAGAGAAGCCTAAGGATACAGAATGACTAAAAGTAATGTGATATTCTGGATTGGAAACTAGAACAGAAAAAGGACATTAGGTACCAATATTGACTTGTTAGTTGTGACAAAAGTATCATATTAATGTATGATGTCAATAATAAAGGTAACTGGGTGTGGAACTGTCCTAGTTTGCTACAGGGTGCCAATGCAAAATACCAAAAATTAATTGGCTTTTATAATGGGAATTTTTTAGAGTACAATCTTACAGTTCTGAGGCTGTGAAAATGTCCAAATCAAGGCATCATCAAGAGATGCTCTCACCAAAGATCAGCTGCTGGCAATCCTGGAATCCTGCCACATGGCAAGGCAAAAAAGGCAGCCAGTCTCTGCCTTCTCCTCCAGGATCACTTTCTCCCTGAGCTCATCTGTGGGTGATCAGACATAGGGCTCGTCTCTTGGCCTTTGGGACTGTGTCTCTCTCTCAGCCTCTGGGCTGCAGGAGATCCTGGAGTCCTCTCGTACACAGTAGGGTAAAATGGTAGCTCTCTTTCTCTGTTTCTGCAGCTTCTTCCATTTTTAAAGGGCTCCAGCAAGAGGGCCAAGACCCACCCTGGGTCAGACCTCACTGAAGTACTCTAATCAAAGGCCCCCAACTGAATTCAAACCAATCAAAGGGTCCCACAATCTAATCAAAGACCCTTAACTGAAGCAATCTAATCAAAAGTGATCTAATCAAAAGTCCCTTAACTGAATCTAACCAAAAGGTCTCATCACATGCAATAAGTTTACAAGACAAGAAAGGGTTTGCTTTAAGAAAAGGATTTTCTGGGGTCCACAAAAGACCCAAACCAGGACATTCCACCCACTTGACCCCAGAAATACATGTTCTTTCCATATGCAAAATACATTCATTCCATCACAATATTTCAAAAAGCCTTAAATCATTTCAATAACAATGCTAAGTACAAAATCTCACCAAAATCAATTATAGGCACATAGTCTGTCTTTGTGCAAAATTCCCCTCTGGCTGTGGATCTGTGAAACTTACAAAACAAGTTATTCACTTCCAATAGACAAATGAGGGACAGTCACAGGATAAAAAGATAGAAAAAAATCCAGCAGAGACTTAGGGATTTAAACAACAACACAAAATGCACAAACATATGCATTATAGGCATCCCAGAAGGAGAAGAGAAGGAAAAGGGAACAGAAGGAGTGTTGAAGGAAATAATGGCTGAAAACTTCCCAACCCTATTGAGAGAGATGGACATACATGTACAGGAAGCACAGTGCAGCCCAAACAGTATAAATCCCAACAGGCCTACTCTAAGACATATACTTGTCAAAATGTCCAATGCTCAAGACATAGAAAATACTCAAGGAAGCAAGAGAAAAGAGAACCATCACATACAAGGGAAGCTCAGTAAGATTAGGTGCTGATTTCTCATCTGAAACCATGGAAGCAAGAAGACAGTGGTATGACATAGTCAAGGTACACAAAGAAAAAAACTTCCAGCTATGAATTCTCTATCCAGCAAAGCTGGCATTCAAAAATGATGGAGAGCTCAAAATATTCACAGATAATCAGAAATTAAGAGAGTATGCCAATAAGAAACCTGCTCTTCAAGAAATACTAAGGAAGTTCTACAGGTTGAAAGGAAAAAAACTGGAGAGAGGGAGTTGGAGGAGAGTGTAAGAACAACTAAAAAGACAAAAAGAGAAATAAAAACAACATATGACAGTCACAGGATAAATGTTTCCATTGCCATAGGGAGAAATTGGAAGAAAACAGGAGCCACAGGCCCGAAACAGTCCCCAAAACCTACAGGACATAATCCATTAGATTTCAAAGTCTGAAAGTCTTCTACAGAATGATGATTTCTTTTCCTCATGGCCTCATGGAGGCCCACCCCTTCCAAGCGCCACCAGCAGGGAATGAGTGTTCCTATTTCTCCAGTACCCCACATTGTTGTGATATATTTGCTACAGATTATGAAAGAACATTATCAGATATCAGACTATTACCACTAACTATGGTCCATAGCATATACTTGGTATACTTTTTCCATACATCCCCTATTACTAACGCTATGTAAATGGAATTTTCCTGACTTCCTCCTCAGATTGCTCTTTACTAGTATAGAGAAACACCACTGATTTTTGCATATTAATCTTGTATCCTGCCACTCTGCTGAATTTGTTTATTAGCTCTAGTAGCTTTGTTGTAGATTTTTCAGGATTTTCTAGGTATAGGATCATATCATCCATGAATAGCAAAAGTTTTACTTCTTCATTTCCAATTTGGACGCTTTTTATTTCCTTTTATTATATGATTGCTCTAGTTAGAACCTTTATCACTATATCGAACAACAATGTGGACAGTGGGCTTCCAGCTCTTGTTCCCAATCTCAATGGCAAAGCTTTCAGTTTTTCATTGAGTGCAATGTTAGCCATGGTTTTTTGTATAATGGCCTTTATCATGTTGAGAAAATTTCCTTCAATTCCTATCTTTTAGAGTGTTTTTTTTTTTTTTACAAGAAATGATGCTGGATTTTGTCAACTTCTTTTTCTGTGTCAATCAAGATGGTCATGTGGTTTTTGTTCTTTGATTTATTAATGTGGTGTATTAGGCTGATTGATTTTCTTGTGTTGAACCACCCTTGCATGCCTGGGATACAACCCGCTAGATCATGATGAATAATTATTTTAATGTGTTGTTGAGTTAGATTAACAGGTTTTTGTTGAGGATTTTTGCATCCATATTCATTAGGGAAACGGGTCTGTAATTTTCTTTGTTCATAATATTTTTATCTGGCTTGGTATTAGGATGATATTGGCTTCATAGAATGAGCTCAGCTGCATTCCTTCCTGTTCAATTGTTTGGAAGATTTTGAGTAAGAATGGTATCAGATTTTCCTTAAATGCTTGGTAGAATTCACCTGTGAAACCATCTGGTCCTGGGCTTTGCATTTTGGGGAGTTGTTTGATGACTGTTTCAATCTGTTTACTTGTGACTGGTTTGTTGAGGTTTTCTATTTCTTCTAAGGTCAGTATAGGTTGTTCGTATGTTCCTAAGAATTCTTCCATTTCATCTACATTGTCTAGTTCGTTGGCATACAGTTATTTGTTCATAGTTTCCTCTTTTTTTCTTAAAGATTTATTTTTATTTATTTATTTCTCCCTTCTCCCATTGTTTTTGTGCTTGCTGTCTGCTCTCTGTGTGTTCTTCTGTGTATGCTTGTCTTCTCTTTAGGCGGCACTGGGAACTGATCCTGGGACCTTCTGGAGTGGGAGAGAGGCACTCAGTCTCTTGTGCCACCTCAGCTCCCTGGTCTGCTGCATTTCTTATTGTCTTTCCTCTGTGTCTCTCTTTGTTGCGTCATCTTGCTGTGCCAGCTCTCTGCACGGGCCAGCAATCCTGTGTGGGCCAGCTCTCCTGCATGGGCCAGTTCCATTTATTTCTGCTCTGATCTTTGTTATTTCATTCCTTCTACTTGCTTAGGGATTAGTTGCTGTTCTTTTTCTAGTTCCTCCAGCTGTGTAGTTAGGTCATTGATTTTAGCTCTTTCTTCTTTTTAGTTTTTGTTTTATCTTTCTTCTACTTTAATGTAAAGCATTGAGAGCTATAAATTTACTCTCATCACTGCTTTTGCTGCATCACATATGTTCTGATATTTTGTGTTCTCATTTTCATTTGTCTCAAGAAAATTATTGATTTCTCTCATAATTTCTTCTTTGACCCACTGATTATTTAAGAGTGTGTTCTTTAATCTCCATATATTTGTGAATTTTCCCTTTTTCCACCTCTTGTTGATTTCCAACTTTATTCCATTATGATCAGAGAAAGTGCTTTGTTTAATTTTGATCTTGTTTAACTTATTGAGATCTGCTTTGTGACCCACCATATGGTCTATCCTGGAGAAAGATCCATGAGCATTTGAAAAGAATGTACTTCCTGCTGCTTTGGGGTGCAATGTTCTGAATATGTCTATTAGGTTTAGTACATTTATCATACTATTCAATCTCTCTGTGTCTTTATTGATCCTCTGCCCAGATGTTCTATCCAATGTTGAGAGTGGTGTATTGAAGTATCCAACTAATATTGTAGAGATATCTACTTCTCCCTTCACTTTTGCCAGGGTTTGCCACCTGTATCTTGGGGCATCCTGGTTAGGTGCATATACATTTATGATTGTTACTTCTTCCTGGTGAATTACCCTTTTATTAATACAGAATGTCCTTCTTTGTCTCTAATAACAGTTTTGCTTTTATAGTCTATTTCATCCAATATAAGTATAGCTACTCCAGCTTTTTTGTTTTTTGTTTTTTGTTTTTGGTTACTGCATGCATGGAATATCTTTTTCCAACCTTTCACCTTCAATCTATAGGTATCCTTGGATCTAAGGTGAGTCTCTGGTAGACAGCATAGAGATGGCTCATATTTTCTTATCCATTCTGCCAGTCTGTGTCCTTTGATTGGGGAGTTTAATTCATTATCCATTACTATTCAATGTTATTACTATAAAGGAAGTTCTTATTTCACCCATTTTGACCTTTGGGTTTTATCTCCAATTTTTTATTTTCACCTCTCTTTTTACAGTTTTATTTACTTTTATTGATATAATCTTCATTTCATTTCTAGACTCTCTTCTAAGCCACCCTCTACTGTCTTTTCTTTTTAGGCTGTAGCACTCCCTTTAGTATTTCCTGCAAAACTAATTGCTTTGTTATAAACTCTCTCAGTTTCTGCTTATCTGTGATATTTTAAACTTGCCCTCATTTTTGAAAGACAATCTTGCTGGATATAAGATTCTTGGCTGACAGTTTTTCTCTTGCAGTATCTTAAATATATCATACCACTGTCTTCTTGCCTTCATGGTTTCAGGTGAGAAATTGGCACTTAATCTTATGGGGTATCCCTTGTAGGTTATGCATCACTTATCCCTTACTGCTTTCAGAATTATCTTCCAATCCTTAGGATTCTGGGATGTTGATGCCCACTCCGCCTTTAATTGAGCAGGGGCTTAGATCCCATCGGGTATATGGATGGGACTATCTTGATTGCATTTGCAGACTCTCTCTGTTCCTTGAGATGGTTGTTTTCCATCATCATCTCCTTGTTCATTGTCCTGGGTAAGTCCAATGAACTGGAGAGTAGGTATTGCAAAACTGTTGAGATTCAGGGCCCAACTGATACATGGACAGCCCAAAGATTTAAGTTTCTTGGACATAAACCTATCAACTCTAGTACTAACTATAGGTTCAAATAGAAGGGACAAAAGAGGCATGTGTAGGGAAACCACAACTGAACCCAACTCTGTCACACTGCAGAGCATAAATTCCAAAGTAGGTCCCACTGGCAGAATGTCAAACTCCTAAGCTGTCAGCCCTGCCTATAGTGTCTGGATGTCTCCAGAGCCCTCAGGAACACCACTATTTGAGGCAATATTTACGTTGGCATTCAATGAGATCTTGTTGAAACGTGCATAAGTATAACCTCTGGAATGACTGCCCAACTCATTTTGAGGCTTCTTAGCCATATAAACTCATTTGTCTTTATATTTTCTCCCTTTTGGACAAGGTCTTTTTCCAGTTGCATTGCTAGTTGGTGCTTGGTAGTAATCCCTTGACACATCCCGGGGATGAGCCACAGAGGCTCATCCCTGGGAGTCGTGTCCCACGCTGGGGGGACAGTAATGCATTTGTATGATGAGTTTGGCTTAGAGAGAAGTCACATTTGAGCAACAAGGAAGCTCTCAGGAGGTAACTCATAGGCAATATATAATACTAGGCTAAGTTTCAATTTCAAAAATAAAGGTCCATAAGTACAGTCATTACTATTAAGGGCTATTAAGGGCCCATCAATTGTCCATCCTCCTTCACTAGACATTGCCCCTGTACTCAGGGGATTCTTGCTGTCACATTAGAGAATGTGGCAGAGCTCTCCAGGATGAGAATTCAATATTCTTTTGGTTATTGTGTGAAACTCCACCTACTGTGACAATGCCCTCTGAACACTTGAACACATCCATATGCCTTATAGGTATGCCCCAGGTGAACCTCCTCCCCACCATCTCCCATCTCTGACACCCTGCACCAGTGATCCTCCCCTGCCACAGTTGTAACCTTTCTGTGATCCAAAGCTTCTTCAAAATTGAAGCCAATAAAATAACCAAATACAATCAATAAGAAAATGATATAATAATGATATATATTTTAAAATAATGAGTAAAATACAAAATATTTTTTAAAAGTTTGAAATAATAAAAAAATTAAAAAATATAAAATTGAAAAAAAATTGACATTATGTCTTTCATCACTGTAAGATCTGTTGTCTTGTATGTACAGTGACATTTTCTTCCATTTATTCCCCCAGTGTCTTATTTTTTTATTTTGTATTCAAAGAAGATTTAGGTTACAGAAAAGTCCCATACAGAATGTAGGTAATTCCCATATACCCAACATCCTCCCCCTTTTGCCCTTTCCCCTATTAATAACATATTACTTGTGGATGGTATATTTGTTACACTTGATGTACAAATATTGAGACATTGCTACTAACCATGGTCAATGATTTATATTCTGGTTTACATTTTGGACTGTACACTTTTATAGCTTTTGATGAAGTTTAACATGATCTGTATCTATCACTGCAGGATCATGTAGAACAACTCCATTGCCCCCAAATGCCCCATGTTCCATCTATTCTATTCCTCCCTCCCCATCCCCTTGGGACCACAGCAACCACCAAGATTAACTCATTGAAGGACAAGATTCATAGTTAGTTGCAACAACATTGTGGGCTTGACATACTGGCCTGTCCTCCCCTATTAGGGAATGCCTTTGCTCTCAAGACACTCCCTCTCTTCTATTTAAAATCGTAGCAGGACTCCCCAGGATGGGAGTTCAACACCTTCCCACTCATTATGTGAGTCTCCACACACTGATACAACACACTATGACAAGATGAACACTACACACTCACTAGAAGCCTTCCCCAGGTGCACCTTGCCCTGCATGCCCCCCACATCCAACACCTTAAACCAGTAACCCTCTCTTGCCATATTTGCCAAAAGAACATTCCCAATGTTGTAGTTTCAACCACTTACCCGCAAATCCCTGTAGTTCACATGCTCCCTCCCCCAACCCTCCCCCCAGTTCCATGGATGGTCCCATCCACCCTCCCAACCTACCCCTCTCACAGACCAGCACTGCCCAGCCCAATAGCATCACTGCACAACTGTTATGCCCTTCACTGCACAACTACACCCTTCCACCTTATCATAGATTTTGCCCATATGGGCATTGACTCACAAACTTCTTCTCCCTTTCTGTCTCCTGTAAGCTGATCTTCCAGACTCTAGCTCTGTGAGTCTTCTCAATTTGCTTAATTCATATCAGTAAGGTCATGTAATATTTGTCCTTCAGTGCCTGGCTTGCTTCACTCAACATAAGGTCTTCAAGGTTCATAAATGTGTTCATACTGCATTCCTTCCTACAGCTCAGTAATATTCCTGTGTATGTATATACCAGAATTTGCTTATCCATTCATCTGTTTTTTTTTTTTTTATTATGGGTAAAAATCAAAATTCTCACAATACATACAAATATTTGCAAAATGATATATAAATATATATGCATATATGTGTATTTGCTTACAAAAATGTTGTTTATATATATATATATATATATACATATATTTTAAGAGGTGCTTAGATTTCCCAAAATATTACACGGAACCCACTGGGATTCCCATGTTGCCCACCTCCCACACCTCCCATCACATCCCACACAAACATCTCCTACAGTATGGCCCACCACCCTCAATGAACTTACACATCCTGGAGACTTGCCACCAACCATAGACTACAGTTCACACTGTAGACCACACTCTCTCCCACTCAGTTCTGAGTGGTGTGTGCTGATTTAAAATGGCCTACATCCGTTGCCACAACAGTACTCAGGACAACCTCCAACTCCCAAAGAAGCCACTGTATTTCAACTGCTCGTCCCCTCCCTACCCCAAAAGTGTCAAGTGGCCACTGGCTCCGCCTCATTGTTATAGTTTCTTGCATTGCTAGAATCACCATATGTGAACAAGAGAATACCATCAAGTCCACTCTAGTCCATAGTTCTTCCTCCAATCCTGAGGGGACTGGGATGGTGATGTCCACTCCAACTCCAAGTGAGAGAGGGCTTATATCCCATGGAAATGGTGGGTGGGATGATCCTGCCTGCAGATGCAGGCCCTCTCCATTCCCTGGGATGGCCATTTCCCATCGTTGTCTCCTCACCAGGTGACTTGGATGAGTCCATTGAGCTGTAGGGTAGGAGTTGCAACTCCACCTAGATTTCATGCACACCTGGCACATAGGTAGGCGGGAGGCTCCAGGCTCTGGAAGTATACCTAAAAATTCCAGCATCGCATATAGGTTTGAATAGAAGGGACTGGTGAACCATTTGCAGGGAGGACTTATTTGAGTCTAATTCTGTCACTCTCAGGAGCACAGATTCCAAAATAGAACCCACTGATAAGGCATAGGTCTCTGGGGTTATCCCCCCTTATATAGGACCAGGGTGTCTCCGGAGCTCTCAGGAACCCCACTGAGTGGGGTGATAGGCACTTAGATGTTCTATGAGCTCCTACTGAGGTGTGCGTAAGAGTTACCTCTGGGATGACCTCCCGACTCTCTTT